>JAVXUO010000306.1:0-173463 GCA_033065855.1 Escallonia rubra | reverse complement strand
CCCGGGTCATATGAGCACAGTATAGGACAGGTTAGTTTTGCATCTCCTAAAATCATTAGCTTGATTGACGAAGTGAATTCATACAGTTTCAGACAGGTGATCCTTGATTGGAACAAGTTTTGCACTATTGTAATGATATGGGTAATACTTACACACACTCACAGTTCCATTGGATTTCCCCCTTCCATATTTCGTGAATTCGCACATGTAAATGTTGTCTTTAGACATTGTTTTTACCCTAGCTTGACTTGCCAAAGTCTTCTAATCTATGATTTCTATTTGAGTTCAAATCAGTGTTTACATATACCAAAATCTGTCCTAGTATTTCTCAAAAAGAAAAAGGGGAAAATCCAATGAAACGGAGGGAGTAATTACCGTAAGTATTATAGCAATTGTAACAAACTTCATCACCATTACCACATTGTGGTGTATTTTTTGAATGATTTCTACTCTTGTAATAATTTATTCTTTTTGCTTGCTGCTCTTGAAGTTTTTTGTCCCATCTCTTTTGTACTTTATTATCCTAGTTTTTTGTCTCCAAATTTCTTGTTTGAAGTTCCTTCCCCACCCCCACCAAAAATAGATAGATAAACAAGACAAAAAGCAAAGTATGTGAAGCTATCACTTATTGAACCAGTCCTTGTATCTACTTTTGCCTCCCTTCCTCTCTCTTTATAAATGATCTCTGTTTTAGAAAACTGCTGTGTATTATGCCTATCTGTTGACAGTTACTTCTGTTAGATACCTAGAATGAGATAAAGTGTCACTAAAAAGTAAGGATGTTTGTATGAGTGGCACTTTTATTGTTGCGTAATTCATAGAGGTTGTAAATATATTGAGTACTCTCTCTCTCTCTCCCTCCCTCCCTCCCTCCCTCTCTCTCCCTCCCTCCCTCCCTCCCCCTCACCCCCCCCCCCCCTTCCTCTTCTCTCACTCACTAAAAACCAACAAGCTGTACTAGCAGTGCCGTATAGTGGCCTATCTTTTATGTTTGTGTGGTATTCTTCTCTTCTTTTATGTTTGTGTGGTATTCTTCTCATATTCTTTGCAAACTACTAGAAGGGCCTTTATAGTGACGCCTTGACTATGCTGTGGTGCGGATACAGATAAACCGCTGCTGTCTACATATCTATTGCTACTTCAGACCTATTTTCATTGAACTTTTTCCTTAAGGGCTAAATTGGCCTGTGTTTACAAGGGGCCATTATATTTGTGTATGAACTTAATTTGGTTGCCGTTTTGAATTTTGTCGAAGTTCTGTTTACCCCTGATTCCCTTCCGTATTGCTAAAGGGTAGTTTCATCCTGCAAACCATGTCACTGATTTTCAGCCTGGTGTTGTTTTGTGTCAGCTGGAAACTATTATCAAGTGATGATATACCTTTAACTTGTGTCTAATTTTTTGTGAAATGCGTGTAATTGATCAAGAGATAGGCAACATGCTAAATAAAAGCTTGAATATGGCAACTTTCAAACAAGATTTTCTGAAAATTGGAGGCTCACTGGTAATTTTGATGCGATGTTGTCTCTTCACTGAGTTGCAGGTTCATCAGCAGCAAACTCCATATCATGGGTTCGGAGTGGTATCTAGTTCCTCCACAAGACATTACCCACAAGGTAGCTCTTACCGGAACTTAAATTATGGTGGTGGGTCTATTTCTCACTGGGGATCTGGCCGCTTTCCCCGAGGTATTACCGACAAAGGTGGAAAAAGGGACAGAGACCGGGAATCAATTAGCACTTCTACTGATTCACATGGTCTTGCCAGTGATCGTAATCGAGGACCAAGGGCATCAAAACCTAAGAGCAAGAATAGTACTGAAGAGAGCTCTTCGCCTGCTCTTGACAAAAATAGTGCATCTACTTCTGGGGTTAATATTGATCTGTACAACCGATCAGATTTTGCGACAGACTATGAAAGTGCCAGGTTCTTTGTGATTAAGTCTTTCAGTGAAGACAATGTTCACAAAAGTATTAAATACAACATTTGGGCTAGTACACCTCTTGGAAACAGAAAACTTGATGCTGCGTACCACGAAGCGAAGGAGGCGAAAGGCAACTGCCCAATATTTCTTTTCTTTTCGGTATGCTACCTGATTTCTGACTTCTATACCGTTATTGGCCGATTTATATAACTCCATGGCTAGACCTTGCTGACATAGTTTATATCAATGTTGAAATTGGTGATCTTTGTGTGCCGTTTTGTTCCTTCTTGGTACAATTAAACTACTCTTAATTCTTCAGTGGTGCTGATCAGTGTTACCCTAAATTGGTTGTATACATGCGATCTGTGATCTGCATCATACGTTCCAGAAGATAGCTGGCCCATTGTAATCTGCTGAAGACTGTATAGTTAATTTATTAATTTACTACGGACTTCAAGAAGATAGCTGGCCATTGTAATTTTGAAACATGCCATACAGTTATAACTAATAAAGTGAACACAGGTATGTAACCACTTCTTAATGGTAATTACTGCAAATTAAAACGTCATTACTGTCATAAAATTTTTGGAAGCGAGTTTTTTTACTTCCAAAAGGATTCACTCTCTCCAAACTAATCACATAATCTGAGCTGAACATATATGTACAAACATTTATTATGCACGTATATATTGATGTGGACCTAAACAAAGCATTTAAGCAAAAACGTTCAGTTGACTGTTTAGGTAAATATTAAATATCCTTGTTTATGTATGAAGGACCTCGGGTTAAAGCTACATGTATACGAAAGCGTTCCCTAAGAACGTTCTGTTTACTGATTAGAACAAGCCTATCCCTATCGTTCTGCGTTTCTTGGTAAGTGGTGTCTCTGTTCCGGTTCCTTTTTAATGTACACCGTAGCGATCCACGTCCCAGGTAACTTTGGTGCAAATGCATCCTGTCTTGTCCATTGCTAGGTTGAATTAGATCTATGAACTAGATTATTTATTAATAATTATCAGCCGGACATCTACGCAATTTAAGTGTGACTCGTATGGATCATTTACAGGGAATGACTCCTTATTATCAAATGATTGAGGCTTAGTGCAGGCCCTTCTGTGCTAGAAAATTGCCTCTGCGGCCCTCTGCCAATGTTCCAAGACTTCCCTGGGACAAGCAAGACTAGGGGCTGTTGGGTATGCATGTGTTATGGTGCTTTGTTTTTCTCTTTAAAATATGCTTCTACTCATGCTTGCTCATTGTGGTTGGCTTCACCCTTAGTATAAGTTATACCTTATATTCCTACTTTCTTAAGTAAAGGTTATTATTATTGGTGAAACCAATCTGAGTAACAGCACTAGAAAACAATGCTTAAGACAGAAAGCAACAATCTGAACAAAAACAAACATGGTATCTAATAAACCCCACAAGGTCCAGTTCTTGATAGGTCCTAGGCAAGTTTTTTCCATATAAGGGTCGTGCTACACTTAGTTTGTGAATAAGCAATAAACACTGGTGCTAGGGTCAGCCTTCGAAGTTTAGAGATGAAAGTGTGCCCCTGATACTGCTGTCTGGAAAAGAGCAGTTGATCTTCTACTGGCATGTAGCAGTACGATTCCTCTGTTGAATATGATGCCAAACAGTTCGAGCAAATGGGCAGGCAAAGAGAAGATGGTTCATAATCTCGGCTAAACGATTGCGGAAAACACACTTCATTCTCTTTAACCTATATTTAGTTTTCAATCTCCTTTTGCACAAAAGTCAACTTTACTCATATTCCTACAGTGCCCCTTCTTTTTTCCATACTCTAGTTCTGTCGATATATATATATATATATATATATATATATATATATATATATATATATACGTGTGTGTGTGTGTGTAGAGGTATATATATGTGTGTATATCTTGTAGAGCATGGTGCATATAGTGTGTTCGATGTTGTCTCAACGGGGTACAGGGGTTGATGCTGGTCATGTATATTGTGCATGTTGGTGGCAGTTCAGTGGTGGCAGTGATAGAAAGTTTTTAGGTGGAATTGGGTTTGGATGAACCGAGAAGAGAGATTAAGGGATGGTGAATTACCAAGTAAAAGAGTAATTTGTCCAATGGATGCTGATATAGCCTCCCATACTGAACAGATGGTACCTTTTTTGAAGCCCTGTCTGTACTCAAGATTATCTTTCGTCGTGTATTTCTGTGTCATATATCCCGTATTTCCGTGTTAAATGGTAAAAATAATTTTAAAAATAAGTTTCTATATCTGCAATTTTTTGTAGGTCAATGCTAGTGGACAGTTCTGTGGAGTAGCGGAAATGGTTGGGCCTGTCGATTTCGATAATGATGCAGAATATTGGCAACAGGATAGATGGAGTGGCCGGTTCCCTGTCCAGTGGCACATTATCAAAGACGTGCCAAACAGCCGATTCCGCCACATACTTCTCGATAATAATGAGGACAAGCCTGTCACGCACAGCCGTGATTCGCAAGAGGTACCTCGACATATTGTACTTAAGCTTTTACTATCTGGAAGATGTTATTTGTTACGATACTGTATGCCTCTGTCTCATCCTCTTCTTTTGTTTTTTTCTATGTTATGGCGGGGTGGCTTCATTGCTATTTCAATATTGTCCTTTTCTCTGGCCAAGTTCATGTTTTCACGTTAAACATTTTGGCCTCTGGTACTTGAGACACTTTTCTTTAACTATTTTTTTTATAGGTGAAACTGGAACAGGGTATCGAGATATTGAAAATCTTCAAGGATCATGATGCGGATATGTCTATCTTAGATGATTTCATTTTTTATAATGAGCGGGAGAAGGCCTTGCAGGAAAAGAAGGCCAGACAGCAAGTTACTGCAACCAATAACGCTTCAGTTGTACTTGCTGATGCCAATATAAATCAACTGTCTGATAACCTTGCTGGGACTCTCCAGTTGGAAGACAGTAAAGAAGTTCATAAAACAGAATTGTAGTTTGATGGACGTGCTTGCGAGTGCGGCCTACTGACAGAACCATTGTTGCATCCAATATTCTAAGGAGTTAGGCGTAGTTGTCTTCGCTTGCTATATTCAGAGACACTGCTGACAGGAGTTTGGGAGGTTGTATTCTTAGTCATTTTCAATCTTTTTCAGTTATTCAGAACATTTTGGTGGTGATTTGGGCATTCTTGGCAAGCTAGACAGGGCTGGATATCTGGGACACTTTTTGTTCTTTTGTGTTGTTGTTACCAGTTCCTTCTCAAAGGTAGGCAGTGTCAGGCTTTTAGGGGAAGCGTTATGGACTGATGCAGCATTGCTTGTAATTTTAGGTTTTTGCTTTAGTGCGGGGCAATTATTTCAAGCTGCTGCACAAAAAGGGCTGTAAAGTTCCCAAATTGGGGTATCAAGTTAATGAAGGAATGCAGCAATCTGGATTCAATTTGAGTTGGGTTTTTTAAGTATTCTTTACAGTGTTCACGCAAACACAAAGGGAGAAAAGCTTTTTGTTATTCTAAAATGACTGAGTAACCCCATTAACAATGGACAAGGATCTTCTACTGCACGGGGCACATCATCTTTACTGCAACAGAAAAATGTCGCTAAATGCAATCAATCCATTTTAGCGACAGCACTTTTCCGAGTAATAGTGTTACTTTGATGTGTAATGTAACCATAAACTACAGACTTCTCAAATGTGGTAATACTACTGCTAACTGGGATATTGTCTGGAAGACAAGAACAAGCTTTTTTAGGGTCATGAATAAGCTATTATGCTTACACGCGCAACATTGTGTTTCGGATCTCTCGTGCGTCCTAACCTTGCCCCTACAGCTGAAGGCAGGCTGTGTCCACAGATCACCGTCTCACTCGAATCGAGTTGTAGACATTAATGTACTTCCCTGCCGTGTTACTCCAGCTGTTATCGATCTCCATAACCTTCCTTACAATTCTTATCCACTCATTTGGTTCTGCATGCAGTAAAGACCGAGTGAGACTAGCAGTTTAAGAGAACATGGTGGTCAACCGCATGGTGATGATAGACTTGTAAAGGAACTTACTCTCTCCATAATAAGAAAATGCACGGTCTAGAGCTGAGTTCAAGGATCCTTCATCGATTCCTTCAAACACAAACCTTGGAGAAAGAGAGAAAAAAAGAAGAAGGTATGCATCAACGTGTTAAAGGAAAAAACAGGTTGGGACTGGGACTCGGAAGCCATTTTCTTTTCAATTGGGAGTCATCCCTTTCAATTGCCCCAAGACTTAAGCAGTACATAAGTAGTTCCGGATAGAGTCGAAAACTTAGTGAGAGAGGTTCTATTTTAACTACCAAAGAGAAAAGCCCTTCACCAGATGATTACCCATTAGCCTTCTCAGGTTGTGAATGGTCATCCATGTCAAAGACTGTGTCAGCAAGACCACCAGTCTTCCTGACTAAAGGTACCTGAAACAGAAACAGCAATGTCTATTAGTAGTTCTACGTAACAACAAACAGTAATGTGTTATGATTGAACGAGATTAAGTCGAGTAAATATAATGCACCAACAATATAAAGGAAATGTTTTGCATTGTTGGTCCATAACTCAACCAAATGTATTCGCACAGTTATCTGGAGTGCTCAAAATATTTCTCACACGTCCTGGTAACATGAACTGAGGTAAAAATTGGTTGATTGTTGATGAAAATAAAAAGTGGGCTTATTGTTATATACCGCTCCATAACGCATTCCAATCATCTGAGCAAGTCCACATGGCTCATATATGGAAGGAACCAACACTATGTCAGCTGCAGCATATAGCATGTGGGATAGCTCCTCACTGCATATCAAAAAGCACAAACGAGAAATGGTAATGTTGACCACTAACAAGGTGCTTCACTGGTTATTATAATCATGGGAATCTCAATTTACACTTCCCATGATTTCAAGTATGTATGTAGATTATGAGCAACATCGACCAGGTTCAAAATAAGTTCTATCTTCTGCACGTGTAATAACATTGAGAGTGCTGGATAAAAGCATCTTCACACAAATCCTGGGTGCGGAGATGTCAGATTAAGCTGACATCTTCAGACTGATTCGTGAAATAAGTTTAAGGCGTTGGTTTGATGAGTTAAGCTCCTCAGAATATAAGTTGATGCTGCCCCTGTTTACAGTACAGCTAGGTCCAAAAGCTTACCTATACATCAAAAGGATCCGCACGCTGGAACCTTGGTTATACTACACAAAAGTGAATTAAATGATTCCCAGTCAGCTTGTCATTTTGACTGCATGAGTAGATAAAAAGAGGAAAAACAACAAAGAGTCTGCATCATTTGACACAATATTTAAAGCACATAATATCTTCCAAGTTGGATGTATATTGTGAAATTACAAGGCTACTCCATCATATTACATGAAACATTCCAAGGTTGCTACTAAAAACTCGTATCTAGAGAACTGACATACCCTCCAAAGACTGTTATACATAAATCTCTTTATAACATGCATCCTGTTTCAAACTCTGGAATCCAACTTGCAACTCATTGTCACTGACATCTCTAGTTTAGAGAGTCGAACCAGCACACAGGATCCTTTTGCTATATATGAAAGTGTGCAAGAACAATTTCCTAAAAGCTAAAACACCAGTTTTCATTAGGAGTCCTTGGCTTTGATTTAGCTCAATTGTAGCTCAATTGTAGCTCAATATCAATCGAGAATTGGTGGTCTCCAACTGACCGAACGGGTAGTGGGTAGTGAATGGGCCTCAACCACAAAGAGAAGTTCAGGGAGAGTTCAGGTGGCTGTTAACAATGCCAGAGAACATTCTTTGGGTAGCTTAGAATTTATACATATATAGAAGTTAGAGACTGGTCAAGTTCAGTTTGTCCCGCCTCCCCAACTACTATATGATTCACTCGTGTCATTTGCTCATGCTGAGGGGCCAGGCATTGGCAAGCTTGTGTGTCAAGAATTTTTCCTATCATATATCGAGTTATCCAAAGACATTTCGACAGATGGCAACATCGGAATAGCTGAAGACATGTTAGCATGCCAAAAAAAACAAAAAAAGGAAAGAAGTGAAGAAATACATAAACTTTGAGATAAGGAGTCAGATAATTGAATAATAAAATCACAAAACAAAGGAAGAGTGAAAATACAAACTTTGAAATTTTCTATAGATGTCAAAGTTACATGGTGAATTGGGAATGGACAGGTAAATTCTTAGAAAAAACAGAGACAAGCAAAGATAATCAATAATTGAGCTCAAGCTATGCTCGTGAGTTGTTTCACGCAATTGTCAGAAGAAATAGAAGTTCCCTCTTCTTTACCGAGAAAGAACGAGATGAACTTGTTAGCCAACTTGACTAAGGGGCACATGTCAAGCATGGCATACATTGTTGAGCTAATTCTCTAACAACTTAAGCTTTTAAAGAAGATGGTAACTTGACATGGTATCAGAGCTCTTGTTGCACAAGGTCTTGGGTACGATTCTTCCCACTTGCAAATTTGGTCCTCCTTCATTATAGTGCAATCGGCACCTTGTTTAATTGTGCACTTGGTGGTGGTGCACCATAATTGTCTCTGCACGTGCAATCGGACGCTTGGACATGAAGGGGAATGCTACGTATGATTTCGGTTGTTGGGCCCATTCTCTAACTGCTAAAGCTTTCAGACGAGCTGATAACTTAACAGCACGTATTACATAGGTATTATATGTCGTGATACAGGTATTAGTCCTCTAACTAGCATTATTCTTCTGCAATATTTATAAACCCAGAGAGCTTGTAGAAATGAAATACAGGCCATATCAAAACATCAATGTCCACTGCAGAAGTAGAAAACACAAAAACCAAGGTTCAGATTTCAAAGAGCATTTAGGGTGGGATTGCAATTTCAGTGAATTCCTCTTCCACAACATAAACCATATACTGATATAGCCTTTTATGTAATTAATATAATATTTGATTACCAGATTTGCAAGACCTTCAAATTCTCGTTCCACCCGAACATCTGAAGCTTTTCCCAGCACAACCATTTGCCCACCCTACAAAATACCTCCAAAATCAGAGCAGAAAAACACCAATATGATGTTAACTTGCATTCAAATTAACATAACCTCCATAATACCTAATATTCTCATTCTTGAAACCAAGATACTTCATTGTTTCATATAAGAACCAACTAAATCTAAACCTAGAAGGATATTAATACACGACACAAACGAGAATCCCCTTTACAGAAGTACACGTAATAGTTTTAATATTTTCTCCAAACACTAAATGCTGCTACAAGCTCTTGCTGAAAAGGTATAGTCAAGTCTCTTTGCTTCAGGGCATTATGACTATAACTATAAATAAAAAAATTTAATTAGCAACGGCTACATAACAAGAACATACGTATCATAGCCTTATGTACCGTACCAAACACCTTTATATATGTTGAATCATTTTGGCCTTGCAGATGACATTGTTGCATACATTTTTGCAAGCAAGCATTGAAGCAGCCAAAAGCTCGACAGCACTTATTCCAAATTGCGTACTAGGTGATTGCTTTGCTGATACACCGACAATGTGGCAATGTGCACATATGTCATCCTTTAGGCTACTCCTAGAGTTAAAATTTCAAGTACTTGTAAGAGTTTCAAGAGCATAAAGAGGTTTCAAGAGCATAAAGAGAATCATATATCAATATCACAATAACTCACAATTGCTACGATTCCTATACTTTCAACTAGCTACCATTTTATACGAGCATCTTGTTCTCAGCCCTGCTATGACCTATTCTTAGTGAATTGCTATCCTACGTTACTTTTAGCAAGCACAAAGTGAGAGTGATACAGTGTGTGTGATAGAGAGAAGTGTACAACTTGAAGAACTTACAAGCTTTTCCACATGATTGATAGCGTGCGTAATCAAATGGAGACCCTTTTGTGCCACCAATCGAGTAATGCAGACAACCAGGGGTACCTTATCAGTCACTTGGTTGCCATTTTTAAGGCCTTTCTCTGATGCCAAACCAAGCCCCACTTGAACAAAGCGTTTGCATGTTCTTTTCCCCTCAATATTGTTAGCTGCAACAAGAAAGAAAAGAAGGTCATGAACGGGAAAAAAAAAGCTTCGGAATTGGATATAATGATGCACAGTTGTAAGAGCTTCAAAAATAACTGCCCTGTTACTAGAATCACCGAAATTTCAAAACAACTAGGCCATATAAATGATCAAATCCAACATTGTTAGACAGGTGAACCATAACTTTGAAGTTACGTTTCTCATGGTTCAGTATTTCCTTAAATCAGAACCTAAGACAGGATCCGTCTTTTTTCTTCCTTCACACATTGCCATTTGAATTTTTAATGTCAACCTGATTAAGAAGTAATGAATGCTAATCTACATATGATTCTCCCCAGTACTTTTGGTTAAAGGCTCAAACTGATGACAGATTTACTCCCTAGCCACTCACAGTAGAGATCCAATACAATACTAGGTTAATGAACGTGATACATTATCAAACCCACTGTTCAATGCGGTAAAAGAAATTTGTTTTCTCACTTTCCCAGGATTAGAGTCCGCTTATGTTTGTGCACTCTTTGCATTAGGTTGTGGTTTTCTTGTGACTTTGCCCGTCTATATTACCGAGTGAAAGCATGTTGAGGAATGTCACAGCATAGAACACAATATAAGGCCCTGTTCAAACAGCTTAGGCTTTTTTAGAATCGATGATCCAAAAAAGTGCATACGAAGACTTTAAGAAGCATTCCTTTATAAAGATATGAGCATACACAGACCCAAACTAATAATCTAAATGCTACCATGGAATTTAGCGGGCAAGAAAACATCTGTAGCGGGGTTCCACATTGCAGTATCTATCCCATTTAAAATACCAGAATACCTACAGTAGTCCACAACTTTACATTGTTAGCAACATGGAATATAATTGCAAGGTTCAAGGTTGGCATAGGGAATCATATCATTACATATGAAGAGCCAAGTAAGAAAGGTTAAGAGAGCAAGCATGACAGTAATCAACAAGTGAGATAGATAATTTTATCAGAGCAGATTTCCAATTGTACACGGTACGAAAGAACTATCAAGCATTGATGTCCATCAAATTGTGAAAAGGACAGTTCTACACATAAAGAAAATATTAAAAGACACTATCTGCAGTAGATAGAGCACCAAATTGTGGTGAAACACCAAGATGTGCAGAACAGGAGAGATGATACTACATAGGTCAAAGCACCACCACATACACCAACAAGTATCAGATAAATGGAAACAAATAATATCCTCCATAGAATCTCTCTGCAGGATGGATATGCAGGCCTCAAAAGTAGCTCTTCACTACAGATATACACAAATAAGTAGGCTAAGGAATGTTTAAAGCAATTGGACCAGACATCAAACTACAAATGACCTTTGTGTAATAATTTAGTTGTATAATGATATATGAAAGCGAAAAATATAGTTAGACAACAAAGTACCATCCCATAATACAGCAAAAATCTGTAGAATACATGAATTATGGTCGAATTCCACACATTCAACGATGCTTTGAATTGGCAACGCCAAAGAAACCTAGAGAACCTCAAGTATTAGAGACAGTGCACATTAAGCAGTTTGATCTCCTCCTTAAGTTTGTATTGGTTCGTTTTATGCAATCTGTATGATATCTAAGTGCACCAGAACCACAAAGCAAAGGAGGTCAAAATTATAATAAACTGTCAGCTCAACGCATATATTTCAGGTTGTCAGCTCATTGTGTTGTCTCTCCATGATTTTGTGGTCCCGATTCAGGATAAACAGCGGTCCAGTGCCTGAGGCTCCCACTATTAACGGGTCTGGTGTAAGAAGGAAACAATTTGTGTTGTTAATTAACTTAAAGGGAAAAGGAAGCGGCCTTAAGATTACATCACTGAGCATTGACCTGCTGAATGCGTTAAACAGTCAGATTACTTACTCACATTATATGTTGATCTTATCTCTCAAGGATATCAGTAAAGTTCTTTTTCACGTACAACCCAACTCAAACTCCAACCACTGTTGTCGGAAACAACGTTATCAAAATGTCAGAGACAATTAAGAAGTGGAAGTTTTATGGAAATTTTTTTTATGTCCGCTGTGTAGTAGATTTCTGAGTAAAGTACAAGTTAAACCCATCTTGTGCTCTTCAATTACCAAGAGGAAGTTAGTAGTGAGTCCTAAAATGTTCACTTCAACTATCAAAAGACAAGCACCCTTCAGACCATGGCCAGTACCAGTACAAAGTGTTCAATCCTAGCTTAAAAAAGTAGTAATCTAACCACATTTTCTCAAGGTTGGATGAAAAGAAATTCGAATGCATCTTTAACGTGTGCGCGGGCGCGTGTGTGTGTGTGAGAGAGAGAGAGAGAGCATGCTTTGTAAGCTCTCTAACTACACCAATTCAAGTTGTTCCAAACAAGAGCTACACCTTTCACGGCAAATCAATCATAGAGGCATGAACCTAATAAATCAAAAGACGCTTCATATAAGGTGTCCTATCACAAGAAGAATTTAAGGGTTTCCAATAACCACTAAATAAGATGACAGAGAGATGATATCATAGCCATGGCTATTCTTATGGGAATGAAAAATTAGAAACAATGGTTGAGGCAGCATCATTCACATTTAGAAATTCTATGTAGTAAAAATTAATTGACAGTACTAGTTTCAAAGTTGCCGGGCTTACTTATCACGGTTCCTTATCAAACTGCTTGCAAGCCATCCAGAACACAGCGTTTCATTAAGGTATGTTGGAGACACTGTACTGGAAAATGGAGATGAATCAATTATATGCTGATTGTAACATACTTAATGTGTTTAAGACAACATATTCTCAACGTTTGATGCGTAATGTGAGACGATTCGTTTACATTGCTGCAGACAACATGAAACTCAGCTTTTCGAAGAACATGAATAGTTCTAACAAAATGAATCAAAGATGAATCTTGCAACATGTTAATTCTTATTTAACGATATGGTAATTATTGGTTTTCTCTTCATTTGTTTGTTTCTTCTCTTTTTTTCTTTCTTCTTTTTCCTTTTTTCCTTTTTTTTTTTTTTTTTTTGGGGGGGGGGGGGGGGGGCGGGGGGGAGGGTATGTCTTTGAGTTCCAAGTTTAAGCTGGGGCTTTCTTTTCTTCGTTTTATATCAAAGAAAATCACTCCCTAAGGTTTAAAGTTTTATATACTTTCAGGTTCAGGTATCATTATTATGTGGATGTCAAAATATACAAAAGCTTTATGCACTTGAATATGACTGGTAGCGGATGCATGATAGTTAAAGCAACAAGGAGTGACATCTAAAAGAACTAATGCAAAATAACATTAACAATGATAAACTTATATGAAACCCAAGATGGCATTACATTCACCCTCTTTTATGTGACCTTCTTTCTCTTTCTAGTTCTACTGTACATAAATAATTTCAGTAAGAGGTTTGATTATATTGTTGGTCCAATTACAGAAAAGCTCAATCCTTTAGGTAATCACATACATGAGTCGTAGTTAACATGGCGTCAACACTTTGGTTTCGTAAAATTTTAGGCTAGCACATTTGTTGTATGTGTCTTGATTTCTAGGGTATGTTGCGCATATATACCCCTTCAGGTGGCCAAGGGGGACGAGTTATTGAAAAGTTGAGATATATTGCCACATTCTAGGATCATACGCAATTAGATGAGTTGGTTAACAAGTATACTAGCTCAAAGTCATTTCCTTTATGATTTGTCCCATAAATATGTTTGTTCTTTATATGCTTAATCTTTTTCAGGATCTTCTTCCTCCTAATTGTCCTTTTTCAGCGACAGAGAAGGAATAACAGGCTGAGCAAGGGTCATCTATCCTATTGCAAGTCCTCCATTTTCTGCAGACAGAGGTTTCACCTGCCCCCTAATTTGCTCCGTCACGTGGATCCAGATTCTTTCCAACCAAATTCTCTGCCATTCAGATATGCTATAAAAAATAAGGAAGTTTTAACTAACACCCCCAACTTAAACATCCAACTCGAGGACTTTGCACATTTGTGCTTTCAAGAAGTAAAAGAGTTAGCATTGGTTTGTCAAGCTTACAATTTGACTAATAGCGAGGATTACTGATTCGGAATATGATTCAAAGAGTTGTCCCAAATAATTTTCAAACTGGAAAATTACAGGATTCAGTCAAATATAACTGCATAACAGTGAAGCAACTGGATTGATTGGACTGCCTAGTGGATATATGCAGCCTAGAAGCATCCCATATTTCTCCCAGGTTGCAGCGACTTTTATACTCACACTCACTTATAGCATTACCAATTTAAAAAAGCTTTTGGCAGATGGGAAGTTATATTTATCCTAGAAATCAAAATAGCAAAGCATGCGAGTCCAGAAACAATCTAGACACCCTATGATTTCCCCCTCCTCTCTCTCAATTTTTCTCTCCCATGAGTCCTCTATATGATGAATGCGGTTTCTTATAAAACATTCCCCCCCCCCCCCCCCCCAGACAAAAAATCCCCACCCCCCAAAACCACCACCAAAAAATATATACACACATTATCATATGTACATACACGTGTATGAGAATCTTGACAATGTGCGCCAAAATGCATGGAATTCTGGAGTCATAGAAACTGAGAACTAAGCTGGCAAGGGGATAAATACATTGATTCTGCCAAAAGATTAAGTAAAAATAAAAGTAACTGGTTCAGATATGTATGTACTGTTTTAAGCATATTTAACAGCATGCAGAAGTCCAACTCTACAAAGGCACTTACACTACTGCGTTGCTGTACACAATGCCTCCTTTCAACAAACTCAACCTCTCAGGATTATGACCAATGGTCCGATCATCAACAGCCTGTTGATTGAGAAATGTCAAGAACGAGGGATATGGGACTTCAGATGTGAAGATTTAGCAAGTAATTAGCTGTCAATAAAGGAACAAGACAAGAACAAACATGATTTCAAAAAGAACTCCGAGATGCTCATCCATTATCTAATGTTGGAAGTACAGACACTGATATAGGGCTTCATTAAGGGGAATAATCAAAATAAACATGATATTTCCTTTTCCACTTCAAAAAGCTCATTGGTGCGAGTGCTACATCTCTCCATGAGAAAGCATATTCTACGTAGGGTTACAGATTTTACTGCACGAATGCTGCGACGCATCAAAACAATTCCCAGTTCAGGTGTGTTTGAGTTATCATTCCAAACACTGGACTAGCAAGCAGGCAAGGAAGATCAATATACATGTTTATAAGCAACATAATGAACTCACCTTGTCAACTGTTCCATACGTGGATCCATCAAGACCACACTTACTGAGTTGCTCTTGGCTGCCAGAAGAGAAGTTAAGCCCATTAAGAGATCTTATGAAACTTTAAAGAACTGAGAAGATGTTTGAACAAACTTCGAGGAACATCCAACGCTATCAGTGTCCAAATGGGCAATATCACCACTACACGAAATAGAATCATCTCTTTGAAAGTCGTTGATACTTTGCACAGATTGTGCAACACAGCTAAGCATAGACAACAGCGAGTACAAACTAGCACACTTACCGAAATTGACACTGTATCGTAAATATCTCTTGTGGTAAGAAATACGCATCTTGTGATATGGTCAGACATGAACTCATCCAAAATCTATTATTCATTTTTAGTCCAATTGTGAAACTTATCTGTCATCTTGCTGTGTTGCCTTTTGTAGATTTTAATGAATTTAACTGGGAAAATACGAAGAATAGTGCTAAGATGACATGATTACGTCCTTGAGTGTTTCATGTGACCATATGCTTTATTTTGTTTTTATATATGATTAGATACTCCTTGTCAGCTTTCTTAAAAACCATGAACTGCAGGCTATAATTTGCGCAAAGTTAAGGACCCCAGCTCACAAAAGAGGAAATTTGCTTAATGAGACCAATCACGATGTTGCAATTTTGTCTTCATTATTGCAATACTTGCATAGGTTACACCATAATAAAGGTGAGATCAGCCATGGCATTGCAAGATAATATTGGGTACAGTTAGTATGTTTAACATAAGGTTTCATTAAGCCATGGGATGGCTGGTGCTTAGCTCTAAAGTTCCGTAGTTATTTTCTTAATCAAAGCATTGTGACCTTCATATTATCAATATCGTTGCAAGTTCAAAAGGTACCCGAGCAGTTCCTCTTGCTCTTTGTTTCCTTCATCACGCTGCAAACTTCATTGCCAGTGTAATCTATAGTACCACCTCTCAATGTCTTACATAGCAACTGGAGTGGTAAAGCATGATATATATGATTGATAAACGTTCCAAAATCAATTAAAAGAAGAAAAATCAAGTGGTAAACAACTGGCAATAAAGTTAAACCAGCAAAATCGTTCAGTGTCCATGAAATTTGAACACTAGTACCTACGGTTTGATATGTTCCAATGTTTCGGGAAAACAAATCAATTGCTAGTGAATTGGTGGAAGGTAGGCGAGTTCATGTTGTGGATTATATAAATGGAATGATTTTGTATAATATAGATACATTTTTGTCTTAAATTACTAACATCTTAAACAGTAGCAGCTTTCCTCAAATAAGTTCTTACAGAGTTAAGTGAATGAAAACTGAAGCTTGGTGTAAAGCTGATATGTGCGCACCAAACTTAGGATTGCAATAAGGCAAAATAAAAGAGCACCATAAAATATTGAAGTGGAACCCACGAGGATAACAAAACATGAACATGCTTTTGAAAAGAAAAGAACTATGATGTTTCTCCATAAGTAATGCATCCTCAGAGAGTGACTTGAACATATCGCATTGTGTACATGAAGTTTAGCTAAGCAATTAAAAAGGCTATAACATCCAAGTCATGTTGGGGATAATCAAATTTGAGAAGTAATAAAGACACAGAATAGGCAATCGGTAGGCTGCATAAAATGAATATAAGAAAGTTTGGTGACTTGAAAAATGGATCCAACCGTTGGTATACCTGCACTCCCCATAATACTCCATATTGTGGATTGTCAATACTAGTCTTGGTTTCTACAAAGTACAATTCGTTTGTATTGTCATTTTACGCAGGAACAAAGTTTCTATTTTGGATAATGTTATGGAGGAGCATAGGTAAGACCTCAAGTGAGAGATGATGGTACATATCCCAGTAAAGCAGTGGTACAGCGCCTGTTTGCCATTCATGGACATGGATGATATCAGGTTGTAACCTTGTCACCTGTGATAAGATGAAAAATTAGAAGTGGTCAAAACTGAAAGAAAAAAAAATAAGGAGAAAATTAGGGAACGGATTCAAGTTGTTATAACCATATAACCATGTATCATTATAAGTAACATGTTCTATTGTTAAACAATTTATCGCTAACTAATTTTATTGTCTTGATTAATTTCCTTCAAAGTGGTCGACATAATTTTAATTAAACCAAAATAAAGAATTTAAAAGGAAAAAAGATTCAGCTTAGGAAATCTTGTCATACTTGTACATCCAAGAGAGTTAAGATGCTTTTGCCTCAAAGTCTGAGTTATCAGCATGAAAAGGGGGGAAAACAAAAGTAAGAAAGTTGAAAATAAAAAACCGATGTTGGAATTTTATCATGTTTGATGGCAATGGATCACAAACCTGCAACCATTCGAGGCAAGCACGACTGAAAAACAAATATGCCTCCAGCTCATTGTAGGAGCCTCCATAAACTGATTGGCCCTTAAAGAATTGGTTGGAAGGTTCAATAAATATCACCGGGATGCTTGAAACTAATCCACGGTAAGCGTTACAAGCGATCCAATTTCCATCATGATACGAGCTGTATGAAGTGATCAGTTCTAAGTCACTAATATGCTGCTTCTGGATACACTCATAAAAAGGGAGCATGATAGCCACTTTATGGCCACGCGACAAACAAGTTCGAGCAAGTCCAGTTACAACATCACCCAGACCACCTACTTTTGCAATCGGTGCCATTTCAGCTGTCACATGTACAATGTGCATAAGATCGGAATCCTTTTCTACGTGAACTGGTTCTTCTGAGCTGGCATCCCAAGAAGGGAACTCCCTCTTCCAAAAGGGAATTTCATCACCAGGGGAAGGCCAAACAAGAACTTCAGACTTTGAATCTGTTGAGCCTTCTAGCTTTTCCGTGCCGACCTGGCAAATAATAACGCGTGCCGAGAAAAAACATCAAAAGGAGATGCAGAACTTTTGGCATACATACAAGGAGAATTGAACAGATTTCCAGCATACCGACATGCATTCCTGAATTGTAGGTATGATATTCTCCGACATACTTAGAACATATCCCCTACACCAACTTTTAAAACTGTTTCCTGCATTACTACTCTTGGTAATATATCAATTCCGCCATTAAGGTAACTGAAACTAAAATTATGACCTTAAGCCTTGAGATCGTCGATAATGGGATAAGATAAACCTCAAACTTTCTACAAGAGATGCATTTTTCTGAAAACAACAAGCAAATTACCAACATTACCAACCTTTTAAGGATTAAACAATCATAATCGATTTTATTATAATCAATTTAGTAAGGATCAAACAAAATTCCGCAAGAAAAATCTTCTAAGATTACACAATTTAGTAAGGATCAAACATATTTTGCCAGCAAACTATACGAGTACGAAAAGAGAAGAGGCATCACATTGTCATTTGTCGCACTAGTGTATAGTTTTGGAGTTATTGTAAAGCACGCTTGGGTGATTTGTTATGCCCATACCAAGTGAACCCAGTTTTAATCCGAACGGCTCAACAATCCTCAAAATATGCCACCTCGGATTGATCAAAAGGTAATAAGAACTTTGTCAGTTTCCTTCAATTTGATATGTACCAACCACCCGTACAATAAAAAACACCAAGACTTCAGGGCCTTATGAGGCAGGGGCAGGAGTGGGTGTGATGTTTCGCGAGCAGACGCATCATTCTTATGGGAAATCCCTGCAATTAAATTCTGAGCATCCCCTGAGCAACTTGCCTTTTCTTGAAAACGTGATATATATGCTGGGGCCATCCTCTAACAGCTTTCCGAGCACTTGCTCACTATCTCCAATGCCTTGGGTTTCTTTTGGCTTGCATTTGGCCACATTTATATTTCTCACTGATTTGCCCCTAGGTTTGTTCAAGTGAACGTACATCTCGACTCTATCTCTTCTCTATTTCTCTCTCCAAGAGGCTTGGACATGAGCCATAAGGGGAAGTGTGAAAAGCATGATGTACATGTTGGGCTTAATCCTTTGAACAGTTTATGTCTTTCTGGTTACTTGTGCAATATCTTTGGTTCGACTCTTCTCAAATCCGTTGGTATTCTATTCATATCTCTCATCGGTTTACTACTATGTTTGTTAGGAAACTGCAGTGCCGGTGCACCTCAAGACTAATCTCTTGATACTTTGTCTCTCCCCGTGCCCAATCTGAGGCATGGACAGGGCCGGAAGCATTAAAATCATAGTATCGCATTGACCGCTTAAGCCATCAGAGCAATTCTTTTGTAAGTCCTAAACTTCTTTCAGCAAGCAGACCCCCCTCAATGAGGCACTCCATGATCCAAATCTTATAGTTCCTCTGAATCATTGGCACTCTCATAGTCATATGCCAAAGTGTACTTCAACGGATCATATATAACTATCTTTAAGCTATTCACGCCTGGGTTTTCTTGTCTTGTACAGAAGACGTGCATCTTCATGTGTATCTTCTCTGTGTTGGGTGTGCGCGCAGTTATTTGATCAAACAATACAAAAGGCAATAGCGAAGTTGCAAGTACCTCGACTGGAAGTGCTTGAATCTTGAAACTGTGCGAGAGGCGCTTTGAGCTGCTACCACCAGTAGCACAACTCCACAACTTCTTGCTGTCTTTGTACCTGTTTTGAGTTGCCAGAGACACTAAAATCCCTGCATTTCTTGGATGATCCAAGTTAAAATAGCAGCCGCATGGTGTTGTTAAGGATGTCATTGCATCCATTCAAACTCTCACTCACTCTCTCTGCTTTTGACTCGCCAATTTCACTGCAAACGTATGCTGTGAAGCTGAGAGAATGTGCCAGATTCTGCTTTAATATGCTTTATTTATAATATTATAAAGTATTTACCACTTACATACCATTGGATGGCCCGTTTTGGAGTCATGTGATACCTCATTTTCCATTTAATTTATTTAATTAGTATAATGATAAATAAGATGACAGCATCAATGAATCAATGACATAAAAGCATGATCAGAAATATATGGTCATGACATCCCATAACTGTCAAAATAATAGAGGAGAGTAAATTTAATTTTTTAAAAGATAAACGATTGATGCATTTAGTTGGTATTAGTTAGTTGTGGTGGGTATTGGCTTTTTATTTTTTGTTAATAAAAGAATTGCATTTAAATTGAAATAACATCAAGCCGGAAGACTAATACAACAAGACAGAAAAAGAGTTCGTAAAAGGAAAAACAAGCCAAATCCGGAAGACACCCTGCAAAAGTCTATGAGTCAGCATCACTACTGTTCACAACCTATTCTGTACCGCACCCCGGGGCCCGCCAAGAGATCCTAGTGGCGCGACACGTCACCTATTTGGCGGTCAACATCCCTCAACAATGTTGCTCTGTCAAAGCACTCCGCGCTTCGAGCATCCGTATGGTGATCAAAAGTGTGCTCCCACCCCAAGGGGGTCGGCCTCCCCAAGGGGGTCGGCCACCCCAAGGGGGTCGGCCACTCTAAGGGGGTAGGCCTCCATTGCCCCGCGAAGGGGGGAACCTGCTGCACGGCACTAGCTTCTCGCTCCAACAACACACCTCCGCTATCTTCAGTAGTGCGACGGTCACTATTGCCGGCTCAATCAAACTCACGGCGGGACGGGCTCGCAACCCTTAAGCCCTCGCCGGCTCAATCAACCGACGGGCTCCGACCCTCGCATGTACAATCAACCGGGGGCTCCGGCCTTCGCCAGCACAATCAACCGACGGGTTGGGCTCCGACCCTCGCATGTACAATCAACCGGGGGCTCCGGCCTTCGCCAGCACAATCAACCGACGGGCTCCGACCCTCACATGTACAATCAACCGGGGGCTCCGGCCTTCGCCAGCACAATCAACCGACGGGTTGGGCTCCGACCCTCGCATGTACAATCAACCGGGGGCTCCGGCCTTCGCCAGCACAATCAACCGACGGGCTCCGACCCTCGCATGTACAATCAACCGGGGGCTCCGGCCTTCGCCGGCACAATCAACCGACAGGCTCCGGCCTTCGCATGTACAATCAACCGGGGGCTCCGGCCTTCGCCAGCACAATCAACCGACGGGCTCCGGCCTTCGTAGGTGCAATCAACCGGAGGCTCCGGTCTTCGCCACAGGGATGGGCTCACGACCCTAAGGCCATCGCCGGCACAACCAACCGACAGGCTTCTGGGTGCTCCGCTCGTAGTGCTCCAGCACAAGGACGCACCGCCACGGACTCCGAGCATCAAGCCATGAACATGCACCCTCATGTCACCGACGATCATCGACATCGCCAAGACAATGAACCGCGGGTCACTCCAAGACGGGAGCAGGTCTTCGGAGGGCATCGCATCCGGTGCGCCTGGCAGTTGGCTGCAAGGGAAACCTTCACCGCTGCCAGGAGCTTCGCGCGTCTCATGACGCATCTTGTGGGATTCAGTAAGGGCTTGGACTGGAGGCTGGAGCAACGGGCTGCTCTGACCATGCTACCGCAGCGTGGTCAGTCTCCTCAGACAGGCAGAGGGACGCTGCAAGGGCAGGGTGACATGAACTCGGGGACCGGCACATCCGACGAACGATCAATACCGCAGGACCCCCTACGGCGATGTGTCACTCCCGGAGGACGACACGTGTCATCTGATGACACGCGCATATTTGTGCCTATATATAGTGGATTCTGGAGCTTATTCATGGACTTCCTCTCTCATTTTGGACATTTCACTTTCTCTCTCTAAAGCTCATTCTCTCTGGATTTCTAGTGAGAGAAAGACATTTGGACTCCTGCCATCGGACTCTTGACGCTGCACCCTTGACGCGAACTGTCGGCTGTTGACTGTCGCCCCTGCTCGTCGCCTCCCTGCTTACGCGGCACTGCCAGCCCTCGCGACCTGCCTGGGGAGCCTTGCTCTCAGCCCTTACTCCATCCTTGCTGTCTCCCACTTCGTCTACCTGGAAGCCAACGCAGACTGCATCCTTTGTGGCACCTCACGTGGCATGCGAACCAACTTTCCTCGGCAACAACTACGAACCAAGGCCACCACCCTTCACTTTGTCATCAACCCAGTCTTGGTAAATATCTATACGGGCCTGACATGCAACATAAGCTAGGATCCGTGCTTCAGTCAAAAGGTGAAGGGCTGCCCTGTCCATACTAAAGTGATGATAATCTGTTACACTATAGAAAAATCATAGATGATGGGTGCCACCGTATCTATAATGTCTTCAGAACCTGCCATCTGGTTGAGGAGGAAATAAGATTCAGTTAGAACCTTTTTATGTAGAAAATTATTTTTAAGAGCCCATAACGATGCAATATGCAGACTAATGGCTACATCAGTATATTTGTCTGAGGACAAAGATGAAAAAGCCGCCGAACCACACCTCACACTATTTACATAACAATAAAAACCAATGCCTACCCGAAGGCGAAAGCTATCAAAACAGGAAAAAAGGACCAAGGTAAAATTAAAAGGAGTTATACAAGAGCAAGGCACAGGACAACTATGAACAATGATCGGATCACAACGAGGATTTGGGTTATGGTCTGTATTTGGTGAGCAATTCGGTTGAGGGAGAGAATAGGGTTTTGAAGGCAAATGGGTTAGATCAGTGAAAACTGAATTAGTCCAAGTGAGAATTTGTGGAATAATCTCCCACGGGTTAAAGGGTATGTTAGAAAAAACAAGCTTGTTTCGATGGGTCCAGATAAACCAAAGGGTAACGAAAAAATAAATTAGGTTGAGGGAATTTGCGGGCCCAAATTTTCGGTCAAGCCAAGCTATAAGCCATTCCCTACCGGTACATCTGATGTCCTCACTCCGGATACTAAGGGGTATACCGAACCAGATAGGATTGACAGAAGGACATTGTATAAACCGATGAGTGGCATCTTCTATGTGTAAGTCACAAAGGGGACAACCAGCACTTGATTGAATCCCAAGGCGGTTAAGATTTGATTGCAAGGGTAGACGGTCCCATAGAATCTGCCATACCAAGAACTGAATCTTGAGCGGTATCGGTAATTTCCATAGTTTTTCCAGATATTCACATAGAAATCAAAAATAGGGTAAGGTAGTTTGCAAAGTGAATTCATATCCTCCGTTTTGGCCATATATAACATTTTACACGTCGAAGAGACTGTGAATTCGCCATTCGTCATTGGTCCCCAGACCATCTGGTCACCGTAGTCAAGCCGTGGAATATGAATAGCAATAATAGAGTTAGCAATAGGATGAGTGAAGAGCGCTTTGATCTTTTGATGATTCCACCTGCCATTATGAATCAGATCACACACAAGGTTAGAATTTATGTCAGGTTGACTATTCTGCGAATTCGGCACGAGAAGAATCTTTTTGCTTGCAGAAATCCAGTAATCGTTCCAGATAGATATACTCTTGTCGTTGCCAACTTGCCACTTGAGGCCATTACGAAGCGTTGTCCTTCCCAAAATAATGCCCCGCCATCCTTTTGAGAATTTGCCAGTTTCCGAATAGTTGAGGAAATTTTGGCGAGTGCAATACTTACCTTGCATTACTCGGGCAAGAAGAGATTCTGGGTTGGCCATAATTCTCCATGCAGTTTTGGATAGTAAATCCTGATTAAAGAGCCTAGTGTCTTTGAATCCCAGCCCACCAAATTCCAGCGGTCCACATAATGCATGCCAATTAATCCAATGCATGCCACGATTGTTCTCATTTCCTGACCACCAAAACCTACCAAGCAAGGAGTCAATCTTGTGACATACGTGGGCGGGAAAGAGATATACATGTATGTGGTAAATGAGTAGCGATTGAAGAACGGATTTGATAAGAGTGGCCCGTCCAGCTTTATTCAGAAGAACCCCTTTCCAGCTTGCACATCGATCTCTGACTTTGGCGATTAAGTCTCGAAAGATTTCTTTCTGCCGGGTAGTAACATCAAGCGTGGTTCCCAAGTAGGATCCAAAATCTGTTGCTGCTTTGAAACCCAAGCTTTGGGTGACAAAATCAATATCAGTCAAACTGGTGTTTGGACTCAAAGTCACGAAAGACTTTGTAAGGTTGATCTGTTGGCCTGATTCCGAGCAGTAAGACTCCAGGGTTGTTTTAATCGAGTCAACAGACTGGGGGGTTATCTTGGTAAAAATAATGGCATCATCAGCAAAAAAGAGGTGATTAATAGGAGGGCTCTTCATGCTTGCTTTGATACCAGGAATCAAATGTCTATCTTGGGCCTTTGAAAGGGCTGCAGAGAATCCTTCAGCACAGAGGATAAAGAGATAAGGAGATAACGGATCCCCCTGCCTGAGGCCGCATTTAGGTTGAAAACGTTTAGATGGGGTTCCATTGATTAGTACTTCATAGGAAACTGTAGATACACACTGCATGATGAGATGTATCAGATGTGCTGGAAATAACATTTTCATGAGAACTGCCTCAAGGAAACTCCATTTCACCCGGTCATAAGCCTTACTCATATCCATCTTGATAGCTCCCAAGATACCCTTTGTCCGTTTAGCCAGTCTAATTTTGGATGATAACTCCTGAGCAATAAGGATATTATCCACAATATGCCTCTTTCCCACAAAGGCATTTTGGAAATGAGAGATAAGGTCACCCAGAGAGCCTTTTATTCGATTTACCAAGACCTTTGAAATAATCTTATACATGGTGTTGCAAAGACTGATTGGCCTGAAGTCACTCGGAGATAAAAGCATGATCAGAAAGATACGGTCATGACATCCCATGACTGTCAAAATAATACGAGGAGAGTAGGTTGTTCCGTTGCAACTATGCATTCATGTACCCAATTTCGGTGAACGTACACGCGATACGCGATGCAAAAACTGATAAGGATTTAGTTTTTTTCAACTGAGATATATATTACTCTGTTTGATATTGCAATGCTGAAATTTTAAATCCATATATAACAAAAATCCTAGATGTTTGGTGTTATTTTATCTGCTATATCATCGGTGCCCGACATCTGGGTAAGTAAGAATGTAAGATTAGTCAACAAGTTAATATAATACCAGTTTTTTTCTTTGGGGCCGACCATGTAGCTATTAGGGCGAATTACAGCAGTGTCCCTGAGATTATGGTGAAATTACAGTCAAGGACACTAAGTTTTAAAACGTATCAGCCGTGTCCTTCCGTCGTTAATCCGTTAAAAATTTATACATTTTGATGATGTCACCCAATACGTATTTTTTAAAATACCAATACTACCCTTCTTAGAGATTTAAAATCTTATTTTCTTTCACCAAATTTGTAGTTTTTCCCTTTTTGATAAAGCCTTCTTCCTTTTTTTTTAATTTGAATATCAACCCTAACTCTCTTTCTCTCTCTCTCTCTCTCTCCAACTCCCTGCACCCTGCCCCACTACACCCCCCATCCCTCTCGTCGTCCCACCCTCCCCGGCCCCACCCTCCCCTTAAGGTCGTCGCCGGAACGGAGATTGACCACCGGCGCCAAGACCACCAACGCACCACCACCAAAATCTGCACCAAAGACACGGCTGTAATCGACAACCTAAGACTCAAATCACCGTCGGCACGACATAAGCCACGCCGAAATCATCGCAACATCACCAGTACCCTAATCCACGACCCAAGACACAAACCACAGCCACCTCATCACAGCACCGCCGGCACCCATCTACATCGCTCACCGGACCAACCAACACATCGCCCATCGGAGCATCTACATCGCCGTGGTAGGCTCGGCAGCCGATCAAATTAATTTTGTCAACTGGTAGGCTCACTGGCGGTGGTTCTATTTCTAGATTTCAGCGGTAAATTTAATTTTTTAAAAGATAAACGATTGATGCATTTAGTTGGTATTAGTTAGTTGTGGTGGGTATTGGCTTTGATAGATGGTGGTGTTGGCGGCATTGGCTTTGGTGAATGGCGGTGACTGTGGCCATGGTGGTGTTGAGGCAGTGGTTATAGAGACCAGAATTGCAAGGGGAAAAAGGATAGAGGTTAAGGAAGAGAGAAATGAATGGCATTTGAAAAATTAAATTCCTAAGTCATGGGCAATCTGGTCTTTTTGTTTCAAACTGTTATGAATAACGGTATTCTGTTTGGTCAACGGATATAAGTGTTATTTGGCCAAACTAATGGACACGCGTGTAATTATATCATAACCTCAGGGACATGGCTGTAATTAGCCCTAGCTATTAAGAGCCATCGTGAATATGTGTAAGAAAGCCAGATGCCAGGATTAAGATTGTTGCGTACCCGCATCTAAAAATTAGCCCTAGACAGTACGAGAGGCCAATACCAGCTTTTTTTTTTAATAAAAGCACACAACTATTTATAATTAAAGGAATCAAGGGAGTTGTTTCATCCTCCTCGCGAGGGCGTTAGGGGTTGGGAGTGGTAGCTGTCACGGACTCATTGTGTGGATGCATAGCGCAAGGGTGTGGATGCATAGCGCAAGGGTGCGGATGGGACAAACAACAGGTTTGGCGTGTCATATCACAGCCTAATGCGCTGGGTTTTGCACGACCTTAATATAGCTGAGATACTGGTGGATCCACTGAGAAAAAGAGCCTGTACCGCTCATTTAGGTATATTTGACCCAATCCGCATGAAAATGTTTCTGAATCTGTCACAGGGAGTTACTAACATTTCAGGGCATAGGCGAAGTCATCTGATGTGGTGTTGTTCAGGCACTTGTATACTTCTGGAGTTACAAATTCACACAGGCATACTTCCCGGTTTGACAAATTTTTAGAGGTTCTTATGAAATCAATATTTCTCAAAAGTTTCTCTTTGTTTAAGGAAAGTTCAGATGATGATGCAGTACTGTATTTTGCTTTTCCTACTTACATTTTTAGGAGAGGCTATATCCAACTCCTAACATGTTAATCTAGCGTATTGTACTTAAATTCTTTTTGTATCTGCAAACTTCCATTCCAGCCTTGCTCAACTTACAATTCATTCATTCATTCATTCATTCTGTTTTGTTCACGACCAAAAGAGGAAACTTTTGCTTTCATTCATCCTTTGCAGCGTCGTGAAAGTGAAACAGAAACCAGTTACTGTGGATGACAAGGGCAGTGACCCTTTCTTTATACACCTGATAAATATCAAAAGAAACTGCTTAAACACAACTCACAAATGGCATGCTCGAGACAAGGGCATGTATAAATACACATCAAATCTCCACTATTACTACTTAGTCAGCGACATTAATCCATAGGACAATTAAGAAAGGAAAAAGAAAAAGGAAAAAAAAACATAAAACCAGCAGTTCTTTACCATAACTTTCCTCTTTTTGCCCTATCTGAAGAAAGAAATTTACCCTGATAGATACACAAGGCTGACATAAAATAACCTCTTTCAGCTGTTCTTCCCCTTTTTTTTGGGTTCTTTTCCTTTTTCTCCTTTTGCATTTCTTTAATCTTTGTTCTTAACCACTTGTAATGTCTTCCCTCTGCATCAATCTGTAGTCATCGGTTGGCTCATGCAGCACCTGAAACGAGCCTTTCTGACAGTTGTCATTATCTCGGTCTCCGCATTCTCAAGCATTCCAACAACCTCAGTGAAGTGAGGCCTTACATCAGGATTACCATCCCAGCAACGGGTCATGATCTCACTGAGAACTGGCAGGCAGTCGTTGGGGATATTTGGACGGACACCTTTGTTGACAACTGCAAATGCAGCCTGCACAGCCGTCATGTTCTGGAAGGGTAGCATTCCTGTGATGAGTTCCCACAGGACAATGCCGAAGCTATAAACATCTACTTTCTGCGTGTACGGCCTGTGCTGGATCATCTCCCTGCAATTACAACATATGGACGCACTCAAGTAGCCCAAAGTAAACAAGAAAAAAGGCGCAACAACAAAATATTCAGTGAACGGCATATCATATACCATTAAGTGCCTAACTTTTTTCTTTTCTTTTTCTTTTTGCCGCTGAGCAAAGAAAAGGGGGGGTTTGCTCCTCCATACTTGAGCCTTCATCAGAACGGTTCTTACTCCCAGAATGCTTTATTAAAAACCAAAAACAAGAAACCAGGCTATATGATAGGTTCAAATAACAAGGATTTCCATTTATGTCAACCACATACTTTTCTTCCTTTGGCCCTTGATAATTGAAGTAACACCTATTTCCAATGCATTTGACAGTGACGCAAGTGCAAAGCTCAAACTCCATGGAGGGCAGTGTTAAAAATAAAACAATTTACCTAGTTCTCGTATGCTCTAAAATCCTATAAAGTAAAAGTCAAAGGCCCAGACGTAGTTGGCATTAATCTCTTCGGTCAGAGCAACTCTCAAGATCAACTCTTCAAGTAAACCACTTATCAAACCCAAGAATCATACAGCTAAATGTCATAGCTGCAGCACCACCAGGCCATGGGTACCAATCAACTCAGCCCCTATCAGGCCACCACTGCGAATGCAGCTGCCATAATAACAAGGTTAAGCCACACATACAATTTAGTCAAATTGCCATTACATTCACCCTCAACAAGTAAATCCACCTAATAGCCATGACACCATTAGTATATGGCTATATGCACACCAGCTAAATGCCATCAGGAGGCCTCTACGCCACCCACCCATTTGTCATAATAGATTAAGATTTGTGACGTTGCAAGCCAGCAAGCACGACCCTGTCAGTACCATTCCTTCATCATACCCTCAAATGTACGTGTTAGGTTCCACATAGTGAACCCCAAGGTATAGCAACATCATCCAATAGCATTGCTAAATTGATGAAAACTAGTTATATTAAGGATTTGCCAAGTCATATCTATCTAGTAAGAAAAATGTCGAATGGATGCATCTGAAATACTCAGCTTATGCATATCACAATACTCAGCTTATGAATATAACATGGAAAAAAAAAATGGCAAGAAGAGAAAAGGTAGGAAAAAATTGGTTGGACAAGGTCATCAAAGTTCTAAAACCAAATTCAAGCAAACATTTGATTCCATGTGCAAATTCTAAAACATCCAGAACACCCCAAAGTGCACTTAAAGCAAAGGAAAGCTCAAGAAATTCAAAGTTTAGAAGAGAACAATGAGACCCCAAAACAACCTAATGAGGAATTTCATACTGCTAACTCTAGTTGAGCTAAACCATGGATTCTCAATTGCAGGAACATCATAAGCATCTGAGGATGGAGGATTGCGTAGTTTATAAATCTGAAAGTCTGATCCAACGTACTTCACCTCTTATAAGGTGAGGCATAAGCTGTAAAGCAGTCAACCGTAGGTTAAATTAATATGCTTGTTTGGAGTCTTAAAAGTCCAAACACAAAGACCATCAACCCCCCCACCCCCCACCCCCCCGACCGCACCCCCACGGGCGCCTGAGACATGCAGAAAATAACTAATAGAAGATAAGAATCTCATATACTCCCTCCGTCCCTAAATATTTGATCACATTTCCTTTTTGGGATGTCCCAAAAAAATTGATCACTTTCCAAATCAAGAAAGATTCCATAGGTGTTTTTACATGTTTACCCTTCTTACACTTTTTTTATTCTAATTCTCTCCACATTTAATCATCCACCAACCCATTTTTCTCTCTCCTGGCCCACTTTCTTCTCTCCCTCTCACTCTCTCTCTTTGGATAGGATGTGAAACTCTTAGTTGCAGGAAACTCCTAATATGGTGACGTTTCTCTCTCGGAAACTCGCTTTTGCGATCCCAAGTTAGGAGCTCCATGGGATCTCGTCCCAAGCTAATATGGGAACTCGATCCCGTTAGCTGGATAGATATGCATGGAACAAGTGAGAGAATACCTGAAAATCAGGCCCTTTTCAACTCAATTCCTTGTTTCTCTCTTCCTTCAAGTCCTTAAAGCCTCCTTGTTTGTTGTTGCTGGCTATGTAAACTATACTAAACAAATGATAATACTCTTTATGCATTTATTTATTCAAGCCGCTCCCAACCTCAGATTCTTCTTGGTGCTTACGCTCCCTGCCCCCGTTCCCGCTCCCGCCCCCGCTTTGTGCAACTAAGGTGAAACTCATAAAATATCTCATATCCTAAATAAGCGTGCAAGTCAAACACGATCAGTTATTTAGGGACGGAGGGAGTACAAAGGAGCATATACAACAAAGTGGATCAAGAGATTAATAGTCATTAAATATCACGTCACTATATATCAGTTCACATGGATAAGTAACATGGCCGTTAGATCATGGCGCAAGAATAAGTTTGTTGACTACGGTCAATGCTAGATAATCCATGCACCTACAAGATATAGAAAAGAAATGGTTGGCATCTCAATAACTTAAAACAAGGTACCTGAGGGATACAGAGCACACCTCAAGGACTGTTACAAGTTTCTCTACTGGAGGCGTAACTACTCCTAAAGATGCGAAACAATGGTGGCCTTGCGAAGACAAATATCAGCTATATGGATATTCTTTGAGTGCAGAAATCACAGTATCCATGAGATGTTCCAAGAAAGTATGGATGAAACCTGGGTATTGCAATAGAAATCTGATGGAGTACTAAATGCATTCAAGGCCTTCTATCATGCCTGGCATAGGCATACGATGTGCTCCAATCTCTACAATTCAAAGGCATACAAATTTGGAGAACCATATTAAACTCTCTAGCAGATATGGATCTTAGCAAGGATTTTAAGTATAAACTGCACCTCCCAGACATCTTAACCTTCCTATACATTCGCTAGTGTCCTTCCAGTCAAACTCCTGCCTTTAGTTCTTCCTTCATCAGGGTTTTGCACCTGCTGATTGCTTTCTTTCCTGGCAAGTTTTTCCTAAATATGAAAGCAGTACGCTTTATAATTTTGAAAATGCAGGATAACATTCCTTTCTTTTCAAAGTTTTGTCATATAAAGCCGACTCTCAAGTCTTTCCAAACATGAATTTACTAATACATATATCTACATATATTGTCTCTTAAGTAAACAGGCGTTGAAGTGGGCATCTTTAGTGTTTGATTCTATTTATTGGGGGTATTTCTAACCACAATTCCCTAATTAAGTTCCTTGCAGCTTTAGCTTTCCAACTCTTTGAGATTCATGTACGGAGGATTCACTTTCAAACTTAACGAAAAATTCTTTCCAGAAATATTTGACATGAAGAAAGGGAGGGGGGACTTGGTTTATCAAAAGACCCTCATAAAAAGGCCCAGTTAGGAAGCCCAAGTTTGACAAAGTGCGGAGAAAGCAATGACTATTGAATGTTTGTTATGGCAACTCTTAACCCACTGTAGAGAATTAAGCTATCGCAGCAAAACTAAGCTATCTCCATCTTGTACCAACAAAATGCGAGGTTGTTGGTTTGAAAGCTACACAGTTAATGGTCACGCTTGACCTCTTTGATAATCGTCAAGAAAAGCCTTAAAAGCTTTTTGATGTGTTCAACTTAGTAAGACAATTAGCAGACAAGGGATGCTCCAGAAAAAGGAACAATAAAAAAGTCCTAACCGGCTGGTTTTGCGTATCATTTAAACTATGCAACCGTAGTTAGTCATTACTTTCTTGATTGTCAGGCTCCATACTGTTACCAGATTAGTTAGTCCGTCTCATACATGTTCAGTCTAGGGTAGTACTACTTATTGCTAGGTTTACCATTGAAGCTTTTGAGATTACTGTCTTAGTCTCGTCACAGGGGCTGGAAACTGCCACAGGTCCACAACTCACCATGAGGTCTTGATCTTCCAACAACAGAAGTCAAACATTACCTACCAGTTACTATTGTTCGGCTACAAGATAAACCTATACAATGTCCCGGATCTTAGAAGTGTGACATTACCAAACAAACAGCAAAAATCACAGATGAGATGCTAAGTGAATCTACAAAGCAGGTAGTTAATTTAACTCCAAAAAAGATGAGATGCAACAAGTTACTCCTTGATATAACAGCTGAGCTACCAATCCAAAACATTGCAATGAATGCCATCTAGAACTCATGTGACTTGGAAACTATTATAAATTCCCACCAAAAGAAACACTTCCATAAGCCATATCTATATTATGACATATCTATCACTACAAAGTTTCTAAGAATATCAACCAGAACAATGGAGTATGTGCCGGATAATGATATTGCACACAAATGGAAATTACATCTAGTCTCTTACATGGCAAAAGAAAAAAGCAGATTTATAACATTGCTTACTTTGAGCATTAACCTATGTTACATGGACTCGGGATCGGTGTCCGGATTGGACACGTGTCCAAGTGTCGGACTCGCCAATTTCTGAAATATCAGGACACGAGGACACAGATCCGTAGTCGGACACACACACAGGCACACTTCTGAACTTATAGGGTTGAGTTTGAATATGAAGAGTAAATGTAATGTTAGGAATGTTATACGGGTCACATGGAGTTTTTTACTTAATTTCGGTTGTATTTAATATTTGTTAGAAACTTGGGTTCAAAATGATATTTTCCCTAAAAGTAGAAGAGAAAAAGAAAAAGTTGAACAACTCATCAATTAGATTTGTCAACACTCAACAGCCTCCATCCTCCCACGTTATAAAAGGTACCCTCTCTCTTCTTCTTCTGTAACTCTCTTCTCTCTCCTCCTTCTCTTCTTCTTCTTTTACCCTTAAGGACCAGATCTGCAGCCCCTTCCTTTCTTTGATCTTCTTCCACCGGAATAGTCAACGTGGCGTATCCGTCTGACAAATGACGAATTTGACACGGATCCCGTACGGTGTCTGTGTCGGGTCGTGACAACACTGCCCCTTTACCCCATAGTGAAGAGTCTGTGTAACATAGAGATTAACATAAATTTAGCCTGTGATCCTGGTTATCCTTATAAGTCATGCCAGTGCCTACTCAACCACAAGCCACTGGAGGGTACTGCCCAATGATAGAACATCACAACAAAAGTTGATTTAAGCCAACCAGATCTCAGTTCCAGACCCAACCCGTGATTTCTTTGCGAACTGCAGTTTGTTTCCAATAAACCAACTAAAGCAGCGCAAATTCTATGTATTATCAACGTATCAATGTTGATCACCATTAGCAAAAATGACCCATATATGGAGTAAGTTCGTCAACATGAGAACATACAAAAGATATCATTGCTATCATAACTACAAGGTGCAGGCGCATAGAGAATTTCCAGAACTGCTACACGGTAGTGTATGCTAGTTTACTTGACTTAGCCTTTCGTTCCACGAGAACCAAAACAATAATCCCGTACTTAAGTGATTATACTCGTACTTTCGTGGCTATCCCTACATACATCATAAATTGCGCAAAGGCGCGAAAAGAATATAGATGAAGATCAATGCACGCAAAAACATTCAGATAGGTATCGAAAATTGCTAGAACTAAGGGCAACACAAGAGCTTAAAGAGAATCCAAAGCCAAAAAAAGGACACTAAGAAAGGCAGCACAACGACATCAACCCCCCACCCCCTGGTCTCTTGCAACAAGAAGGGGGACAAAAGGGACAAGACAGTCACAATGCACTCCTGACGATCTTCACCATTAAGAAAATTGGATCAATTAAGAAAAATTCCATACTTGTTATGGGCCATTGTTGAAGTGATGGAGCATTAAAAATCCGCAAAACTCATGCTGTTAGGCATTGGTACATTGACGCTAAAAGAGAAAACTATGCAAGTCTTGATGATACTACCATGCATCTACAAGCTAGTCCTGTTTTAAATCAAGATAATTGCAACAAAAAAGAAAACAATCCAAAAAACTTGGGCTTTAATGGGAGTTCTCTGAAGTAAATAATATAAAGAAAGGAAAGAAAAATCATGCTAGTCAAGGGTGTAAGGAGACTTACGGAGCCATCCAGCGGTATGTCCCTGTTTCAGGTGTCATCCCTTCAGTCTGCACCTCAATTCTAGCAACCCCAAAATCTGCTATCTTGATTGACTTGTCAGAAGAAATCAGAAGATTATCGGATTTCAAGTCCCTGTGAATCAACCCAAGACCATGCACATACTCCATTCCCCTTGCTACGTCCAAGGCTTGCTTTACTGCTGTTTTCAAAGGCACCGATCCGTTCCGTCGCTTCGTCAGAAACTGCCGGACTGAACCACCCTTTGCATATTCCGTAACTATACACCATACCATGGGTTTGCGACACCCACCAACGAATCGAACTATGTTAGGATGCCTTAATGTTGCCAGCATCATGACTTCTTGCTGAAACTGTTGCTCCATCAAGTGTGCCCTATCCAAGTCATTTTCTGGCCTCTCCAAAAGCTTGATAGCTACATCGTCACCGTTATAAGTACCTTTGTAGAGTTTCCCAAACGCTCCTTGTGCAAAAGCTGCTCCCATATTTAGCATCCTCAAATCAATGGTCCACTCATCAAAATTCTCAAGCCCCTCTGTCGGGAAACGAGTGTCCATCAGAGCCTGGGCCAGTGCATCATCACTCAGGCCATGAGAGACTTTTCCTAGGTTAACGCTATGCTGAATAGAGTAGTTCTTGACACGCTTCAATCCTTGGTGGTCTAAGAAGCGAGTGTTGGAATCATTCGATCCGACACTACTGGTATCGACAGACATGTTCGCAAGTGAACCTCCACCATTGCTCATCTGTAAGCTCCCAAAACTGTCGATGGACATGTTCGACCCCTCGCCGAGCTTGTGGTAAAACCCTTGAGACAGATCATAATTCTCGTGGTGGTTATTTAACCCTATAATACCAGTAAACTTCGGACCCTCCAACATCTTATCCAACAAAGCAGTGAAAGCCTTCCGAGTCCCCTTATTTCTTCAACATTAGGATACTTAAGCTAATAACCCACCAAACAAAACCCTACAGACAAAATTCATTCCAAAAATTTACGTCAGCATCATTCCACACAAAATTGCAATTAGGTATACATTAAATTTGCTTACAAAATTGAAAAACCTCTAACTCGTACAATCACAAATCAAGTTCAAGTCAAAATCCCTATTTCTATTTGATTCCACTAAAGCCCTAATTCTCAGCTCTCTCTAAGACTTCTCTAGTTGACAAGTCAAACACCACACCAGTAGAACAAAAGATCAAAACTTTAGAAGGAACAAATACAAACCCTTTACCACAAACTCGGAATCACAATCAATCAGCTACTTCAACACTAAAACCTCTCAAAATAAAGTGCAGAATGCAATAAAATAAGAAGCTAAAGTCCCCTACAAATTTTAGAATTTAAATGTTCGTTTCTCTTTTTGCCAATAAAAAATCACTGGAAAGTCGAAAGTTACTAACATACTGTAACTACACCCCAGAGCTCAGAAACCATACACAGGCAAAGATGAATCACAAGTCAAACCCTCAGTTCAATTCATTTCTTCTAATAACATACTAACATACTGTAACTACAGCCCAGAGCTCAGAAATCATACACAGGCCAAGATGAATCACAAGTCAAACCTCAGTTCAATTCATTTCTTCTAATACCGAGCAATCATACACGGGCCAAATTCAAGTCAAACTCTGAGAACATAACTCATTTCAACTAATCCCTAATCTTCATTCCCTCAAAATAAAAAAAAATCAGTTTGACCGGTCAAACCCAGAACCACTGGACCAAAAGATTGAAACTTTCCACAGAATAGACTCAAACCCTTCTCCACAAACTCGAAATCACAGCCAATCAGCCAATTCACACACCAAAAATCTCTCGGATTAAAGCGCAATATTCACCGCGAAAAAGACAAAGATAACCTCGAAATCCTAAACGCTTTATGGGTGATCCAAGCGTAGAGGTGAAACTGACCTTCGATCGAGACGGCTGGACCGTCGTGATTAGCCTGAGACGGTCGGAACAAGAGCGATTGACAGAATGTTGCGATTTCGGGCCCACAGCACCGGCTTCCGTTGAACACGAAAACGGAGTCGTCTGGAGAGAGAGAGAGAGTTTTTAACTTTTTAAGAGAGAGAGAGAGATGAGAGAGAGTAGCAGAGAGAACAACACCAACAACAACAACAGCAAGACCAACAAAAAATCAAATAAACGAGTGAAATGAATTTGCTCCCTATTTTTACTTTTAGTATTAGTATCTAGTCTTCGTCTCTCTTTTTTTGCCATTTTCACTTGGGTATGTCTGCCGTATAGTCGCTCGTACAAGAGTAATTCATGTCTTTACGATGCTGGCAGTTGGATTCTAAGGAAGGATTGATTGATTTGATTGATGATGAGATTATGGGTTTGAGGGAGAGGGAGGGCCAATCCGGTTGCTTGTGGCCACGTGTCAGGACAAGAAACTCATTTTTTTACGATTAGTTTTAGCATACGGCACATCTTAAGTAATTGGAGCAAATATTAAAGAGCGCGAAAAGTTAAAGTTACTCGGAGTTGAGAGCGCCACGTATGGCAAAGAGCGAGAGAGCAACATAATTTAAAGTTACTCGGAGTTGGGAGCGCCACCAAGGTGTGTATTGAAGTATGACGATGTGTTTGCGATTATTCTTTTACCATTTACTTACTTTTGCCAAGCCTTTTTCTCGTTTTGGATTAAAAACTTTAATAATTAGTCAATAAGCACCAAGGTGCTTATTTTGATGTAACCCGAGCTTTCGAGTCTGTTAATTTTTTTTTTCCATCTTACAATATTGTGACTTTTAATCTACAAGACCCATTGACGTAAAAATCACACAAATGAAAAATAAAATATCAACGAGAAAGGAATATCTTAGTGTTAAGCATGATGACATTGTTGAGTCTATTCTTTAACAATTTAAACTTTTAGAGCAACCGATATCTTAACGTGGTGGCAAGGTCTTGGGTTCGCTTATTCCTGGTTGCATATATGCTATCTCTATATTATAGTGCAATTTGCACTCAGTTTAATTAATTGTGTACTTAGTGGCGGCATAACTTGATTTGTCTCTCTATGTTCAATAGGATGTTTGCACGTAAGAGTGAGTGTTAAGGATGGTAACATTGTTGAGCTCATTCTCTAATAGCACCATATAATCTTCTCGAATCATGTCTAAATTATACAATAGCCTAGCAGAACCTAAATAAGATTAATAAGACACTGAAACACAGGGTAATAAAACATCCAAGCTCAATCGAAAAGTTACAAAAAAAATATGAAGATGAGTCAGAATATATATTACATTTCATATCTTTTTAATCCACCTTCGAGTTTTGACTCTACATGCAATTGAAACAAGTATTTTCTAAAGGAGAAATCGCAATATCAAGGCATTTTGTGGTTCAAAAGGCATTTATCAGTTTTGAATCTAAATTGAGATGGTTTCGTACACAATGTTGCTATATGATCCAGGCTGTGCATATTTGGATCCCAGTTGTGCGCACATTTGGACCTGGCCAGGCGCATATTTGGACCTCGACTATCTCAATCTGGCTGCCCTAATTTGACTGCGCACATTTGGACCCCAATTATCTCAATTTGGCTGCTCCGATCTGGCTGCGCATATTTGGACCCCGACTATCTTAATTTAGCTGTCTCAATCCAGCTATGTGTATATTTAGACCCCAGCCATCACATCAGTCGCCCGCCCGAGCGTTGTCTCAACGTCATGTGTCCCCGGCACGACCCTCGTCTCCCAGACACTAGTCGCTGTGCTCGAGCATTGTCCCCGTGTCACGTGCCCCTGGCATGACGCTTGTCCCTGAGGCACTGATTGTCACACTCGAGCACAATCTCCGCGTCAGGTGCCCCCAGCACGATGCCCATCTCCGCGACATCAGTCGCGCGCGCTCGAGCACTGTCTCTGCAACACTAGTCACCGCGCCGGAGCATCGTCTTCGCTTCACGTACCCCATGGCACCCATCACCACGCCCGTGCACCGTTTTCATGTTACGTGGTCTCGACACCGCACACATCCGTTGTGCTCATGCACTGCGCCACTTACACAATCGCGGTCCTTGGCTCTCTATCACAATACCACCACCACCCCTCCCCGCCTTGGTCCATCTTTTTACCACATAATGCATACCTTGCCTTAATCGTGGACACATGTTTCGACCCACTCCCCGGAGTGTGCAAAATCTCGCGGGGATATGCGATTTCATCCAGGACACTACATCAGCCCGTCGAGTAGGTGAATCATCCAGGACACTACTTTGGCACGCTCCGAGTGCTCCAGCACAAGGCTCGCTCTCTAAGACACTATCTCCGTCAAGGAGCTCCAACTCCCCTTACCAGGTAGGTGACTCCTTCGAGACACTACCTCGGGCCATCAAGTAGGCGACTCTTCCGGGACACTACCCCGGTGTTTCGGGCAGGTTACTCCTTCTGAACATTACCTCACCCCATCAAGTAGGTGCCTTCTTCAGGAAACTACCTTGGCACGCTCCGAGTGCTTCGACATGAGGACTCACCAGCAGAATAGGCTCACTCTCTAAGACACTATCTCTTGTGCTGGGGCTTTTCATTAGTACCCTTAGGGACTATAACCCTCGGGTTACTTCGAGGCGGGAGCAAGTCTCCGGAGGCCATCGTATCTATTCTGCCTTGCAGTTGGGCATCAGGCCTTCCCCGCCGCTGCCAGGTCCTCATCATCTCTCGACACCCTATGGGACTTTACAAGTGTTTTAGAGCGGTGGCTAGATCAATGGGCTCTCTGGCTGCACCGGCACTGTGTGGGCCAGTTTTCCCAAATAGACGAGTGATGATGTGAGCAGTAGGCATGGTGAATATGCGATCCGACAATCTCCGGAGCACCGATACCTGTGGCCCCCTCGGTGGCATGTCATTCCTGGGGAGCGCCATGTGTCGGTTAATGAGATCATCATCTCAACCCCCTATAAATAAGGGGCTTGAGAATTCATTTAAAGGACAGAAGAACATAACTCATTCTCATATTTATTTTCTCACTCTAGAATTATAGAGAAAGAAACACACAGAACCCTAACGTTGGACCTTGACTATGGACCTAAGCATCATACTATGATTGTCGTCGTGTATTCACCATGTGTTATCACCCTCGCAGCACTGCCACTCCTCATGCTATGTCTAGGAACCCCTTGGTCTCTACCCTTGCCCTTGCTCCATCCTTGCTCTGTCCCACATCAACATACTTGACATCTGACTTGGACTGCATTCCTTGTGGCACCTCCACGTCGACTGTGAACCCACTTCCTTGACATCACATAAAAAATTGTAGGCAATGCACAGATTTCATACTGGAAACAATGCAAACTATGGCATGAGTTTGGCCATCTAAATTTGTGAATTCATCATCAGTTTGCACTTCGTATTGTGTAGTATACCAAACTTGGGTGAGTTTGATAACCTAGGGTACAACTATGCTACTAACTTCAAAGGAGTAGTAACAGCATAAAGTAAAAGTGAGTTGCAATTACCGCCCTTAAAGACAAAGAAAATAAATGATTGTTTTAATCTCTATCCATATGCTACTTATATCAAATTGATAGTTTTGTGTAATAAATTATTTGGAAACATATACCCTCAGTAATAAGTGAATTTTTTTTTTGCCATTGAACTTAATTTTGTAGAAAATATCCACTATAGCAACGTACCATAGCTGACTTGGTATCATGCCTCGATATCATCTCATAATTCCACCCTAGAGATATTTTTCAATATCCACATCAACACAAAACTCGTTGTCAACCAATTTTATTCTTCTCAGGGAGTAAGAAATGGCGGTGCAATGAACTGCCCGATGGCAATGAGTGCGAGTGCAAATAGGGGACAAAAAGTTTATATTACGAGGAGGCGATGACTAGATTTGACATCAAGTTATTACTTTTCAATTCAAGATAGATGGATCCATAGAAAATTGGTAGATGATTCATCATTGCCATCGAATATTGATAATTTTCAAAATCAAGAGGAAGGGATCTTTTTTTCTTCAACCATAAAAAATGGAGCAAATTTGAATCGACACAACCTAAGGATACATCTACTACCAATTATCTGTACCTAGAATGCATTGTTAGATCTTTGCTCTAGAAAGCTATATAGGCACCAACGAACCTGCCCAATGTAATTACCTTTCACAACGAGAGAATCGCGTCCACATAAGGCAACAATGTGGAAGGGTCCCCCGAGTCAAAGGGGGAGCTTCTGCACCCCTCTCCAAGCCAAGAGAGATGATTTAGTATCTGAATCGACTGAAGGAGTGAATAAAAGGCTACTATCCCCGCCCACGGGAAAGCCCCTTCTTTCTGGTGGTCTACATCAATCCATTGAATGCCCCACAATAAGCATCAAAGAGGATGGTCAAAGGTAGGTTCGGAAGGAAACCAAAGTGGATCTACAAGCGGAGCCTTCAGAGGTATGCCGGCTTACACTGTGCCGTCATTTCTGATTCCCGATCGATTTTGGCTTTAGTTAAATGGGGTTAATCACCCTTGAGAGCATTAACCCTAAAAAGACGAATATTGTGGTGTTCTAACAGTTGTAGATCAACACAAGAACTTGATGAGCAAAACCTGATGAAAAAAGGCACTTTACTCAATTCCGAAGCCCGGTGTCTTCTGATAACACTCGATCACCTTAATCCATTATGAGGGTCTGGCACTTATTTTGGTCCTTATTTCCATAGCAAAGAAAGGCAGCTCGAATGTGTGACTGCAAGCACGAAAGTGAGAGACGGACTGAAGACAGGCCATATGTGAGACAAATAGAGAGCAGTGAGAGAGAAAGACCCGATTAGATATCATTGTCACTTGTCGGCGGGTTGGGTTGGGCGTGAAGGCGTCATAAGTTTGATTGAGATGTATACCGAGATGATCTCGGTATATAGCGATACATGAGGTGCAATTCTAGTCCGAATTGGGTAGAGCTCTCATGGATTGTGCGAATAACGGATAGCCTTCCGCAAAGAAAGTAGGATATATATTTGGTCCAGGAAGATGGGCGGTTCGCCGGGTGAGGGTTTCGATAACATCAGCGATGGATGAACGACAATTGGTATTCTCATGTCCTATTTTCCCACACCTATAACATGCTGTGAAGACGCGCTCGTACGAGCATTGGAGCAGCTGTACACCCATATCATCTAGGAGATGAAGGAAGACAGTCGGGAGCAAAGGTTCATCAACGTAGATCTGGATCTTGATGCGAAAGTAGTATGTGAATGTGGTACGTCGCTCTGACCAGTCGATCGCGAGCAAGATGCCTGCAGCATGGCCAATTTTCTCCGCAAGATAGTAGTGATAGCAATCATTTGGTACATTATGGACTTGCATCCACAAGTCAGCAGTTGGGAATTTAACAGTTTTGTATATCACATGAGGATACCAAGGTTTTAAGAGAAGAAGTGCCCCAAAGAATTCCATGGCCCATGCGTGAGAACAATGTAAGCATCCGAGGCCGAGTCAAATTCGAAGAGAAAGACGTTGGGAACTTTGGTGACACGGATAGGGCCATCTAGTGCCCAACATTCATTCACACGGGACTGAATCTTGCTTTGGGAGAAGAAATGTCTTGGAATTTCCCCAGAAGCACGTGGTCTTTGCCTTCAGAGCAATCCTGACTAAGTCTTCATTGAGGGGTAACATGCATGATCTGAGATCTATGGGTTGTTCCTCCCTATTATTTCCTTCAGGATGAAACATGTTGGACATAGGTGGGGTAGTGAAGTTCCTTGTGCAGAAGCTGTTGATTGGTGAAGGACAGAGGTTGAGCTACAAAGGTTGGTGGGAGAGTCAACTTGAAATTTAGTGTAAAGGACAAAGGTCGGTGGTCAGATTTGGTTATCTGCCATCAAGATTGCTGAGGTGCAAGAGGTGGTTAAGGCCAAGACACATTAAAGACACAGGAACATGTTAGGGAGAGTGGAAGGGAGAAAGATTGGGTTTTGTTTTTTGGGATGATGGGTTAGTCGGTGGGCTAAGCTTAAGAATCATGGGGATGAAAGCTATGACAAGGGGGTTACAGAAGTGGGTTGGCCGGATTGGAACAGTCACAAATATTCAAGGGGAAGGAGGAGAACAGAGCTAGAGAGAAAAACGAGCTTGTTTTTGTAAAAAAAATAAAATTAAACTGCTCTTTAAATTTTTTTTTTTTGACAACTGAAAACCAAAGAAAAAATGTTATCAAACAGAGCCGATCCATTTCAATTTAAATACGCTATATGGTTACTTTGTCATATTGAACCTACTTTAATTCCTTTATTATCCAAACACATTAATAACTCTTAATCTGCTTAAAATGCATTAAAATTAATTTTAAAAAATTGATTCAAATTTAATCAAAATTTACGATCGACGATCAATTCCAAACGAATGTCAAACACCCAATATACCTGAATGATAACACAACTTGAAATAGGGGACTTTCTTCTATTCCAACTGCACCATGTCCCCAATGATTGAGGAAAACTCGTCCTCAAGTTTTTAACTGTGATTCAATCAGAAACTACGTACAAATCTTCGGTCGTCAACTTTCTAACTTCAAGTGCCTGATCTTCCGATGTAGCAAAGATCTTCGAAAGTGGGCAACATATTGCTTGTATTTCTTGCTGGATTAAGGCAACAATTTGGGATAATTTGCTTATTGTGGTCCCCAAATTTACATCAAAAACCATGTTCATAATGTCTTCCAGATGTTCTACGTTCAACTCTGTTGTCAAGAGCGCCCTCATGATTCTCAATAACTTCTGTAACTTGTTTCCCGAGTGCTCTTGCTCAAAATTTGGTTGTTCATCGCGTACGTGAGACTTGTTTCCGACCGATACAGGGTGTTGAAGTAGATGAACATGTAAAGGCCAATGAGCTTCAGAAAGCTTCACAGCGAGGACAATCAAGGAGGTAAGGACTACATGCATTCAGTCTACAAGCATAAAAGGTCACTGGGGCTGAAACGAATTACATCTCTTGGTTCTATCGAACATGTGCTGGGCACCCCAAAGCCCCGCCGGTGATACAGAAACCCTTGCATAAGAACCACAGTCCGCCAAATTCGTAAATTGGGTTCGCCCAATTTGAGAAAGCCAGCATACGAATTCGGTGCGAATTGCTTTTCGCTCAGAGCTAACACCATAATTCGTTCACCTGTTTGGTGGTCTGCTTTAAAGGTTCCCCGGAATAAGTCTAGAATTAGGCGGCACGGATCTACCCGTCAATCCACATCAAGAGCCGTCGGTGTTAGATCTTTTACTTTTCCGGTAATATCTCTCTCGGAAGACGTCTTTTTAATTGCATAAGGTCTCGACAACGATTGCCCAAGGTTAGTGTATCATCGTTCTACTTCTTTTTAGTATCGTTTCTTCTGCTGGTTTTCAGTCGTACATTATAAATGCATTCCTTTTTCTTTTGTCGTTACTTGCGCTTTGAACCCACATCACTAGCTCCAATAATTCTGTGTCGTAGAGTTTGGGACATAGTATGACTCCAAGTGTTTGCTAGTGAGAAGCAAATGGCTTGTGGGTCAGTGGATCCCTTGCAAAGGGGCAACACAGAGCAGTCTGTTACTGAGTAGTGAGTACTGATAGATCTCCTGCAGGGAGGTTGACGCAAAATCTACACTTGTTCTTTACATTCCCAATCATACATCAAAAGTGCGATTTCACTTTGGTTATGGATTAAAGGCAGTCTTGTTACCGAGTACTGGCAGATCTCCTGCACCACACTAGCTACAATGTCTGATAACGCTTTTTAGATGGTTTTGTTACATAACTTATAAGCAATTATGTGTATCCAGCACGGTCTAGCTTGGTATAACATCATGAAACTGGCCCAGTTTCATGATGTTATATCAAGCTATAGATATTGGATCTGGTTTACTGCACGAGAGGAGATTGATATCTGGATTTGGCATGCATAACTTATTTTATCGAGTTCAAGCTTATATACCTCTTATCCATTTCATATATTCCTTTAACAGGATGTTCTGTTTCCTTGAGTTGTAACTGGAGCATATAGATATTGGATGGAACCAATTTCAAACAATACTGCTGCTTTGTCAGTCAATCCGCTCTTGGCATCCAAAAATATGTCTAAAAAGCGGAATGGCTTTGCATCTGGGTCTTCTTCTCTACGTATTCACAGTCAAGGGTCAAATGAAGTTTCAGGGCTTTTTGTTCAGGAAAATGAGTCAATCAACTATGTTCCCGTCAACGAGGAGCCATTTATTTTGCAAGATAATATTTTGGATTTCCTACCAGAAAAAGTTGTTCTGATGGCTTCGTGTAATGGCATTCTCTGCTGTCGGAGATGCACTCCTAAATTTTATAACAACTGGCCAGGTTCTCAGAAAGAAACACTTAGGCCAGAGTTAGCAATTTACTTATGCAACCCAGCTACCAAGGAATGGATTGCCTTAGATCTTGATGGATTCAACGGGAATGAAGCCTTTGGTTTGGCTTTCTCCCAATTTGGTTCACCAGTAATGTCACGTCCCAGTTTTAGATTGGTGAGTGTCAAGCATTTGGAAGGTATTTATTCATTTTCAACATATTCATCGAAGAGACAGAGATGGACCACCTCCCGGGAAGTATGCCATCTCAGTTCAAACCTCTACCTCAACAAAATGGTTTTTGCCAATGGAAGGTTTCACTGGCTGACTTGGAACCTTCATGTTATGACTTTTGATGTGGAAAGAGAGGTGGCTCAAGTTGTGAAACTACCTGGTGTCTTTTCTGATAAAGATCTCTCTAGATTAGATACGTGCTTAGGGAGCTCAGATGGGTGTTTTCATTTTGTATGTGCTTACCAGTTGAATATTAAGATCTGGATTTTGCAAGATTATGGTGGGCCTAATTGGGTACTTAAGCATAGCTTACCAATGCTTGACCTTTGGGGAAAGCATTCTCATGATACCTTGCCCATGCTAGGGAATGTCAACGGGTATTTTCCTGATGATGTTACTGATGTTCCACTGAAACCACTAGCTTTTGAAGAGGAGGTCTTATTCATTAGGTCAGGAGGGAGCATCTTTTCTTACAACATCAAAACTAGACGGTTGGGTAATCTTAAGCAATCGGGAAATTACTCTACCATCGATCCAATAGTGCTTCCTTATACGCATAGCTCAACATCATTGTGCAACTTCAAGGACTCTGGTGCTCTATGCAGTGAAAACAGAAGTACTCGGAAAAGAAGAAAGCTCAAATATAAGGTATGACTCGTGTCTTTTCTTCAGCTTTTTAAATACTTGTTATTTCCGGCTGTCAGGTATTTTCTTTGTACGATTTCAGTTCCAGGATTATAACTGAAATCTTATGAATACTGATTCTTCTGTAGAATTAGAGGATTTGACATGTAGGAGACCTCCAAGGCAGCATAATGGAGAGAGCAAAATGCACATGCATCCATGCATAATCTTTTTAAGCAAGTTGCTTTTCTTCTCTTTTTTATGACTCATGAAGTTTCTGTTGATTGTATTTCTCAGAAAATAATTGTATGTCCTGCTTACTTGCATATAAATCATGGCCCAACCAAAGCTGGTACGAGCTTGAATAACTTTGTTTTATCACTTTTTTGTGTGGAACTTAACAGAAAACTGATGCATGATAAAAAATTATGCTAAGAAGTATAGAACTTCTCTACAGATTGAGGAACCATAGGCTTATCAAAATTGTTGTACATACTGGCTGAAAAAAATAAAAAATAAAGAAAAGAGCCTGATAAGTTCGACGCATTTATAAAAAATGTAAGAAGTAAGAAAAAGGTTGATGTTTTTGGTTGATATAGTGCTAAGTGGGTTGTCGTCGATTATCACTCAATCAAGATCTGTGAAGAAAATCCATTAAGATCTTATGCTTTTAAGTTTTAATTTAATGCCATAAATTGCTATGTCGGATTCAAGTTAAACGCTATAAACTAGCATTGCAGTTGCTTGAGAGTATTACATCGAATTATACTAGATAATCTGTTACCAAGAAAGTCAGGGTTTTTTCTTGTGGAAATTGAGTGGGACTCTCCGAAATGTTCAAAGAAAGCCTTCCTTCTGTCCCAAATATTTTGGGCTTCAGAGCTGCTTGAAACTTCTCTTCCTCTGGGTGACAAATGGAGGAAATTTGTGGGCGCAGCAGCTACATGGACCCCTTCATTCTGTGGTTGCCACCGTGTTTCCCAGGCCGAGCCAAAATTCTTTATTCTAATTGGAAAGGGCAGGCAAAGCCCGAAGGCTGCTACCCCGATAGGACAGCAGGTAGAACAAGGAGAGAGACCGAGAATCGTACTGCTGCAGTCGAAATTGCGTGCTCCCTTAAGATAAGACTCACCGTACGTAGGCCATCCTCAGGCTTCTTCGTTTTCACTTTAACAGAAATCCGATCTCGATTTCTGAAAGAGTTTATCCTTCCCCTTCGCCGCCCGTCCCATGTTAGAGGGGATACTAGCAAAGCTAGAAAGGCCAGAAGTAATTACATTGAGAAGCATCTTATTCTCTTTGCTGGAACTCCTGGTCAAAGAAACATTTGGAGCAGGCTCCTTGTTCATTTTCCTGGCTGAAAAGTTCCAATTTATTCGGGGCTTTGCGGAACCTAAGACCTCCATTCACTTGATTCATAGAGAGAATCAATGATAGATGGACAAGAAAGGGTTCAATTGTGAGGACATTGGTGCTTTGTTGGTGCTAGCAACCAGCTCGCTCAACCAGGGTTTCACGATAATAAATTTCTATCCTTTTTTCTCCCAAACAAAACTCGTGCCATTATCAACAAAACTACTGCGCAAGGTGCAGAGTTTGATTTGTGTGCCTCTTTTAGAAAAAAAGGTAGTTGCTGAGAACCTCCTCGTACTGTTGTTTCCACAAAGATATAGTAAGAAAGTTATTGAGAACTTCTGCAAAAGTTCACACCAACCGATTATCAGTCACAGAGAATCTAAATAAACATGGTGTTGAGTTTACACTTCAAGTAATATTTAAATCAACAACATAAACTTTCAACCTCTTATGAAATTGAAGTAAAACGAGAATATCCACGTGATGAATGCATATTGCATCTGTGTGACCGACGGGGTATTGAATAAGTCCCCGCTGAAGCCATTTCTTAATACAATCAGGTAAAATACCTAGCACCGCCATGTTTTGTCGTGGTAGAGCCTGACACCACATATATATATATATATATATATATATATATATATATTAACTATCATGCACCACAAAGTTTACAAGTTAATGGTGCTGCCACCACACAACAAATATTCCGACCAAAATCTCGTCGGCGTTCTAACGTGAAACCCTGGCTGTGAAATGCCCATGTTACCCCCTATGAAATGCCCATTTTACCCTTGAGATAAGGAAGACTAAAGTCTTAATGACTTTTAGGTCCTACCTAGGGTTTCTTACAAAACTTATCGTTTTACTTACAAACGAATGATTGTTTTGGATGTCAGAGTTAACTCATGGCTGTGCTTTTGGTGTGACATTAATTAAATTTGGATGTCCAGATGTTTGTATTTAACTCATGGGTTGTTTGTGTGTTTTTTTGTTTTTGTTTTTGGCATTTTCCGGTGATGTAAGCCTTAAATACATTAGTATGATATGAACATTGTATGAGGTCCTTGATGACTAATTTGTTTCCCCGTCAGAATCATGTTCCTTTTATGATCTGACTTTTGTTGTCAATGTTAGAATTATCACAATGTGGTATAACGGTATATATGTATGCTAGTGTCTTTGTTTTTCTTTTCTGCGGAACTCACAAACAAGAAAAAGGAATGATGCTTTCTTTACTCCCTTAAACCCACAAACAAGAGTACTGAAAACTATCTTCCGTTCTCTTCCTTTCTCTTCTCTTCCATTCTCTTCCTTTCTTTTCTTTTCTCTCTTCCCAAAACTCACAAACAGGCTATAAAGAAGTTTGCAGCAAACAAAAACCCACCGCCGCTATCAAATTTGATCACCACTATTTGTTTGCTCACTTTACCCAGTACATCCAGCGACTCCCTAGTAGATCCGGTGGTCCGTAACAAATCGGACGCATTTTCTTTCAGCTTTTTGGATCTGAATAAGGTGAAGGGTGACAGTTAGTTCGGGGTTTAGGCCAATGGTATTTGGTTGCTTTGATAGCTGATGATGATGGTGTGAAGAGATGGTGGCGGTAGCAAGACAGTGTGGGATTTACAGGCTGCTGTGATCGGTTTGGTCAGTGCTAAGTGAAAAAGAATATTCATTTTTACATACTTTTTGAATTGTGTTGCCATTAATATTCCTAATAACTTTGTGGTGCCAGGCATATGCGCTGATGGTGTCGTTCAAACCCTTTACTAGTAACTCCTTCACTTGTCTTCTTAGGTCGCCATGCTCAGCCGAACTCGTTCGATAGAGAGGTAGGTTTGGCAATGATGCTTCAGGAATAAAGTCAATCGGATATTGAATGGATCTGAAAGGTGGTAATCCACGTTGAAGTCGCTCCGGAATAGCATCCGTAAAGTCATGTAGTAGTTTCTGCATATATGGTGTTTTTTCTTCTAGGATGGACTACTGCATTGTCAAGAACCGTTTGGACAAGAGCATAAACTTGATTAGGTTCCTTACTGGCCTTATGAATTCTCACCGCATTGAGGTGTTAACAGCCTCTGTTTCTGGCTCAACAAGAGGGTTTGCGTTTGATATTCACCATTTATTTCGCACCACCAAGGCCTTCCAAGCAACATATGAGCAACATCTGTAGGCGTAACATCACACGAGAATCCGAATGTTTACTACCCATGCTGAACTTGACTGAGCACTTTTTAGTAATTAGAACCTTTGCTTCTCTTTGAAACCAAGCCACTTTGTGGTGTTGGGTGTCTCTCGATGGGAAGATTTTACTTATGAACCCATATTGGGTGTCTCTTGATGGGAAGATTTTACTTATGAACCCATATTAGTAGAAACCATATTTTCAGTACTGCCACATCAACTGCAAAAGTACATACCTTACCCATACATAGAACTGGAGTTTGAAAGATGCTTTTGCGCTTCATATCTTCAGTTTCATCCTCATTATCTGATTGAGACACCATCGTACATCAAACCACAAGCATCTTACCTACAACTGGACTAAGCTGTACATCCTCCTCGTCTTCGCTCTGGATTCGTGCGAAATGATGGCTGCCATCTCCAACTCCCTTTGCAACGTTGGTTCTACCATATCTCTTCCTTTTAGGGTAGTCTTATGTCAAATGCTGAGTCCCCAGAAGTAAAGCACCTCTGACCTGTTTGGGGGAACCATGTCTCCACCGATAGTTAAGCTTTCCCAGGCTCAAAATACATTTGCACCACTAGTTCCGGTAGCATTCCTGCCATAATTAGGTGTTGAATAAGTATTCTGTCCGGCTTTTTGATTTTTGTACCCAATGTGATCTGAATATGTCTTTCTGTTGATGTTCTTTCACCTTACGAGCCAACTGGTATGCTTCATCAACAGACCAAACTCAAGTAGCAACTAGATCACTGTTACCTGAATTTTCAGCCCTGACACATATTGAGAAGTTGTTATCTCCTTTGATTCAGCCAACCTAAAACGTAAGGATAATTATTGAATGCATCAGTGCATTGATCAACTGTGGTGTCTTTTTGACGAATAGTTTGGTACCTCTAAAACAAACTTTGCTTGTAATCAAGTGGTAGAAAATTACACTGAACTTTGACTTCGTTAGGCCCCATCTTCTAATGCTTGTCTCGCCAACTAGGGCTCTAAAATCTGTTGGACGGTCCAACCTTGTAGCAGCTGCTCCTTGCAGCTTCATTTCATGAAAATCACTTTCCGTCCTCGGGCGGGTATTCCACTCGAAAAAGTCATCAATCCATCTCAATTAATCCAAAAACATTTCAAGAGGTCCTTTGGCATCGCATACAGGCACCTCGACTTTCCACGCCTATCCCATAGTCAGGGTCTCGATCTCCGAAGTGTCCCCTTGCTTGCCAATCTCCAAGTTGGGTTAGGACGATCCCTCGGTGGAACTTAGGCTGTGGCCGTTTCTCCCCTTCATCAGGGAATAGAATTATATCCTCCGTCTCAAACGGATCCACATCAGAACCATCACCAAAATCTCATTCTGGCAGATCTTGAGGGTGTTGCGGAGGTCGATTTTCTCCTGGCTCACAACCATTACTAGGTTGCTTCGCTCAGAAGACCCTCATATTTGCATCAGGGCAGCCCGTCGACCTCCTGGCTCACAACCATTACTAGGTTGCTTCTCTCACAAGACCCTCATATTTGCATCAGAGCAGCCACTTGACGGGCTATATCCACCATAATCTCAATCCTTTGCTTCTGTGTGAACGTCCTCGCCATACAGGCTAATGGAAGCTTCAAGGCATTCAGAACTGCTTTAATTCCAAACTTGGTGCAGCCGGATGTGATAAAAAACAGGAAGCAGTAAAGGAACTAATAGAGAACAGATAAAGTAGGTTGAATCACCCAAAACCCAAGTAGCAACAGCAATAGCTCAAGAGGAAGCGCTAGATGGCTGTTCTCTCTAAGCAGTCTCACAAGTTCATCCAAAACTGACTCGAAGACATAATTGCAGTCACCTTGTAACCCCTCAGTAAAACTATGACATAAGTTCCAAAAGAACCCTGCTTACTAATGTAAAATAACCCCAAGACAACCTCCTACTGGAAATAACCAGAAACAGTCATCTAAACTATTAAATATTTGAAATAAACCGACGGCTAGCCGCATTCTGAAACCGGTACACCTCTTTTACCCCTCCGCTTGTAGACCTCCTAAGGAATTTGCATCTGCGCTGCATCATATAACTTTGAGAATACTTTGTTTCAGAGTGATATATGTAAGATATCTTATAGCCTGTACATACACTATTGTTGACCTTATACTGGAAGTTTGCCCACCTATTAGTAAGTCATAGTGTGGGGAACCAAAGAATGATATTATCTGGTAGTACATACATTATTTGTGACAAAGTTATAACTAAAATGCAAAGCTGGAGAGGATTACGAAACCTAAAAGTAGTATAACTGGATAAATAGAGAAATCTTAACTAAATAAGCTAATTTGGAGTATAGTGTGAACTCTTAAAAGAACTCATAAGGAGCTCATGATAGAAGTATTCTCTTTCGATGTTATTCATGGGGTTTGTTGATAACAGAATAGTTGGTACATTCTATGTCAATTTGAACGTGGTTACCATTCATTAGCTGTGCATGTGTTCGCATTTGGAACACTAATATAATTTTTAGAGCCATATATGCATCACAAGCTCAAGGTCATATTGGAATCCTGATGCCGACTCACTTTATGGCCATGCTGCATGTGCAATCAGAAATTAATCATCACAAACTTAGCCATCGCAATAGGAAATATGTAAGTATGAATCATAATCTTAAGATTGGACATGCCTCCAAGAATAGGAGCTGGGGGTTAACCTTGCAGGTGCGGGGGTCTTTATTTCCTTTTCCTGATGAACAATCATCTTTGGCGATGAAAGCAAGATAAGTTTCAAGACGAAAGCAAAATGCATTGTAAATAAATATTATCCCTGTCCCAAATCATACAAAAAAGAGCGACCTAAACCATATGCCACCAAGAGTACGTAAGCAAAATCTGGAACATATCTAGAAGAAAGGGAAGAGGGGCGTCGACGCATACTTGGTAATAGATGGTCCTTTTTGCCTGATTTTAGTTGTTATGGTTTCTTTGTATTTGATTTTGACTTGGATTGTAGTCTGTGTAAGAGGGGAGACATTTGGAGAGTCGTAAGAGGCGCATGTTATACATGTAGGAACGAGAAGTTGGGTGAGAACCGGACTTCTTTGAGAGCTTTCCACTGTTATATCTCTATAAACTAGCCGGAAACCCATTGAGCCAAGCTCTGCGTTTCTTGGTCCCTTCAAATATAGAAAAACGAGGCACCTACTCTTACACATCGCTTTTGGAGCTCTCTTTCTTCTCAGTACCTCAACAAGCTTTAAACAAACCTTACTATCACCGATGGGATACCGCATGCAGCCATTAATATTTCCCACAAGCTGTCAAGCCCTTCCCTTTTTGACCTCACAGCGTCTAAAAGAAGATGATTTAGAGGCAGCACAACTCCTGACCAGCAATTATCACTTTGCAGGTTCATCTATATATAGTAAAAAAGGCGTGTGCTGCTGTTGACATAAAAACTGTCTAGTTTTAGGCATAGGTTACCCTCAAAATACATCATTACTTGATCACTTTATATACTGGTTACGTGGTCCCCGATTGATACATTTATTAAATGTTCTCTTTACAGGCTAGTTTCTTGTTTCACAACTGTGTGAAGCGGGCTTACTGTTCGAAGAATGTGGAACCGTTTCGAAATAACGATATTGCCACTCAGGTTTTGTCTCGATTGCCTGTCAAGTCTCTGATGGCATTTAAATGCACATCTAAGAAGTGGAATGCCTTTGTTTCTGATTCTTCGTTCTTGCGCCTACACAGTCGAAGTTCAAAAGCCATCTCAGGGTTGTTTGCACATGCATTATTGGATCATTGTACTTGGGACAGCGAGTCTGTATATTATATTGATGTAGACAAAGAGCCATCTGCTGTGCAGGATACCTTTCTGGATTTCTTACCTGAGAAAGTGGTTCTTCTTAACTCTTCTAATGGCATACTATGTGTCCGGAGCTGCATCACTCAAAGTTGGGTAAGACGGGAAAGGTTGCGCTTTAATAAGAAAGATTTGTCTAAAACAGATGTAGTAATATATATTTGTAACCCAGCTACGAAGGAACGGTTCACTGTGGAGCCTAATCGACTTCATGAAGGCCAGTCATTTGGATTGGCGTTCTATCCATCTGGTTCGTCATCAACCTTTGGTCCTAGTTTTAAATTGGTGAGCCTGCAAAGGTCTTTAAGTGATCCAGGTATTTATACTTTTACTGTCTATTCATCAGAAACACAAGAATGGACTGCCTCAGAACAAGTGTGCAAGTTCAGTTCAAACGTTCACTGGGATAAAGTTTGTTTTGTGAATGGAAGGTTTCATTGGTTGACTTGGAACCACCATGTTATAACTTTTGATGTCGAACGAGAGGTGGCTCAAGTAATGAAGTTACCGGGTCTCACACCTTATGAAAACGATCAGTGTCGAGTAGGTATATGTTTTGGAAACTCCGAGGGGAATTTTCATCATGTATGTTCTTACAAGTTTGATGTCAAGATCTGGATGTTGACAGATTACAGTGAGCCAAATTGGGTATTGAAGCACAAGTTGCCTCTGATTGAATTTTGTAGAGATTATGGGAGCAAGGTTGATACTTACAGCGTGCTTAGAGACATGGAAGGATGTGACCCTGAGTGTACTGCTAATGATGGCTTCCTAACACTGGCTTTCGAAGATGACGTCTTGTTCACGATTATGGGGGAGTGTATCGTCGCATATAACTTCAGAACTAGAACGTTAGTCAACCATTGCAGTGTCGAGCAGTTCAGGGAAGATTTCTGCGGATGGGGGCGCTCCTTGTTCCCTTACACTGCAAGCTTAACACCACTGAGTAGCGTCAAGGGTGCTGGTGACGAAGTGATCAAGGGTCCTACTTCTGCGCTGAGGTGGACCTCGACTAAATTAAAAAGACTAAAGCGAGGTTAAGGCCCTGTCTGACAGAATATTTTTTTTCAGTTTTGAAAATTGAAAAAAAAGTTGTGTTTGGTAACCATTTTTTTTTCTTCTTTAGTTTAAAAAACCAGTTTTGAAACTGAAGAAGAAAAAAAAAACTCAAAAAATGAGTTTTTTTTTTTCAGTTTTGGTTTTTTTTTGAGACCACCAGCACCATCCTCCCATAGCCAGTTGGCGGCCACCTCCCTCGGCGGCCACCTCCCGCAGCCACTAGCCACCGTCAGCCACCACCACGCCCTACCACCGAAAAAAAAAAAAAACTCAAAATAAAAAATGGGTTATCAAACACCTACTTGTTTTTGTAAAAATAAAATAAAAATTAAGTTGCTCTTTAATATTTTTTTTTGGAAACTGAAAATAATAATAAAAAGGTGTTGTTAAATAGAGCTTTAAGAGAGTTTGCTGTTATGTGTAGTTACGGTTTTTGCTTGCTGGGAGGACTTGTTTTACCTCTGTCAAATGATGGTATGTATATCTCTGTCCTCGGAAGCGGAAAGATCTGAAAAATCAAGCCCTTGAACATGGGCCTTGGTCAGTCGAATGGAAAAAGTTTGACGGCTACTCGAGTCGTAAGGAGATATTTACAAACTCTCATATAATCATGACTAATGGTGTGTAGTATGATAATAACTCTCCAAAGTCACGTGTAATTGTGATGGCAAGTCGGAGCCGCCTTTTGTCACCTGAAAATTTACTTCTACGTCTGACGTCAAAACTTGATGATGGGGTTTGAGAAAATCATGTGTCTTTGAATCGGAAGATATGAAAAACCAAGCCCTTGAACTAGGGCCTTGGTCAGTTGATTGGAAAATTTTTTGACCGCTACCCTCCGTTGTTGAGAGATAGGTACAACTCCTCGCATAGCGACAACTTGTAGTTGCTAAATGCAATTAGTAGTATTTTTGTTAACACTTTCAACGACTACTTTTAGTAACATTTTTTTAGTGTCATTAACTAAAAATAACTAGACACATTTAGCGGTTACTAATTATCAACATATCGGTGACAATTAATCCATTGTTGCGAAGCCATGGACTTTGGATACAATTTGCAATGACGAGGGAGCAGGCTATACCCAAGAGCCCGGACAGAAGCACGAGCCTTAGCTCGTTTTGCCTGTCAGGCTCGCATACCCGTCTATCAAGATTGGGTAAGTAACGCCTTACACCGCTGAGGATCATCCGATATGATGGAGTTCTTTTGTAGAGTCCCTTGTGGGTAGTTTCTTTGTTTAAATTCTGCTTCAACTGTTTATTACTACTTTATTCTGGCGGTAACTCACGCTCAGAAATGGGTCTGTAAAGCCTTAAGGCTGCAAACTTTATGTCCTGTATTTTTTATCACTATCAATGTAATTCTCTTATTACCAAAAAAAAAAAAAAAAAGAAAGAAAGGAAGGGAGCAGGCTATACCCAAGAGCCCCAAGAAAGTCTGCTATTTATATTTCATAAATGTATTTATGGCTCATACGTACCGGCCTATTATCTACAAGTTTAAGAGAGTTGTGAACAGGAAAAACATTCGAGAAGAGAATCATACGTTCGAGTGTGTTTACGCTACTTATCGAAAACAATTTCTTCTTTCACTCCGCTACACTAAATTGACTTTCATAAATTTTTTTTTTATCTAAAAACCTTCCACGGCTGACCCGCTAGTGTTTCAGCAATTTAGGAAAAAGAGCACATCAAATTCTGCTAAAAGTTAATAGAAGTTGTTTTAAGACACCCACATGCAATGACTGACTTACACACAAGACTTGACTTCTTCGTATCTAAGCTCACAGTAGAAACCACTCAAAGAACTCCTTTTTGGTGTCCATCACACTCACGAACCAGTCCTTTGGACTCTTAAACAAGACTCACTTCTCGTCTATTACTCTTAGATTCTTCAAGACTCGTCTTTTTGCTCTCACTCAGAGTCACTTAGTGAATTATACAGATTGCGGGCTAGCCTTCCTTCTATACCTAATTAAGCAAGGTGGCCGTGGAGGTTTCTATAGAATTATTAGGGGAGATTTTTGGAGAAGATGAGAGGCTGAGATTTCTGAATAGTCAGTTTGACCTTTAACATAAAGTGATAAAAGTTTTGACGACTTCATTTTAATTCGGAACCTGATCGGTTGTGAGAATCAATCTCAAAAAATGTTTTAAGGGTTGTGTGATAAAAGTGCTATTTTGGATTTTAAGGAAGTATTGGCGCCGCCGCCACCACACTACCTACTGTAATTTGTTTTTGTATTCAGAACTGAAATATGGTTGTGTATTTTATCATTTTCACCCCTTTTCCTATTTACTTTTTTCGCCATGTTTGTGTACGTTTACCAATTCCAATTCCATTTCAATTTTCAGCAACTTTTTCAGATACATTCTTGTACTTTTATCATTTTTAACACTATTTGCACCCTTACTTTCCATTTTGCCCCTACTATTACCCTTATACGCTTTATTAATCTTCCAAAGGGACCTATCGTGCATGTTTATGATACATTCACAAGAGAATTACACACTTCATCAAGCTATTAAGTAAACATTTTGCAAATATTCAACACTAACCATATCAAACCAATCTCAATAACATATACCCCCAATCATAGATCCCCTTCTCAGTATACTGCTGAAAAATCCAACTTTGAGTATGCCAAAACATATGAAACCAATTTTAGATACAAACCACTTATAATTTCCTTTTCACTTCACATGTAGTAGACCCCAATCGAAAAAGCCAACCTCGTAAGAGATCTTGTGTTGATATGGGCAGCTTCAGGGATGGGGTGAGAGAGAGTTCACTTGTTTCCATAAACCTAAACCTATTCTGTTGGTGATCCACACTTCCCCTCTATGGATGAATTCAATCATTTGCTGCTTTTCTTTCTTATTGGTTCAACTCATTACTTGATAAATTCACACAAAAGTAGTGCATATTTGACACTCTTCAACAGCCAAGGATGGCTCCTTTCAACATTTTGACCTACATAGTTCGATGTATTGACACTTAGATACAAGAAAATTGATGGACCGAAGTGAAGGAGGAGGCAAGTTTTTGGTTCAACTTATTGCTATACTAGGCTTCAAAGGAAATACTGTACACACACACACACACACACACACAGAGAAGAAAATTGATGGACCGAAGTGAATGAGGCAAGTTTTTGGTTCAATTTGTGGCTATACTAGGCTTCAAAGGAAATATTGTACACAGAGAGAGAGAGAGAGAGAGAGAGAGAGAGAGAGAGAAGCTCTGTTAATTAGATCTGACAGATGTATAGATGGGTGAAAGAAAAAAGCTGAACAGTGGAGTGGGGGATGGCTTTTTTCTGACATTGGATTCAATCGTGTCGAGAAAACTTAGGTGTTTTCTCTTTTTTCGGCACTGTTTGAATTTTTGTATCCAGAATGAATATAGAAAATGGTAAAAGTACACAAAAAGAAAACATCTTTTTTTTGCCATCATTACAAAAATGGAAAACAAAAAAGGTAAAACATAGGCCCTCTATAGTTCTGGTAGCAAATCAGAGGTCCATATTAATTCTAAATGACTAGATTTTCAACTTTTAGAGTAAAAAACGTGCAATTAACTTTTGGGTTCTCTAAGATATACGCTATTATGTGATGGCTCCATTAGTATGATCATCCCTACTTTGAGTCAATCTTTATTTACAAGGATTACGCTCTAGCTGCCTCCCTAATTCATTGACTCGCCAATATTTCAGTTACTAGTGTTTCTGCAAAGTTTGGTTAAAATCCTATTCCATTCGTAGAGTCAGTGGTTGCTCTTGAAAAGCTGAGTTATGTAGTGATACGATGTGGTTTGCTGTAGTGGATCTTTGGGTTTTTGACTCTTTTACTGTGTTTTTGTTTGTATGAGCTTCCTCCGTTGGTGGTATGATCTTTCCACAATACCAGGCACATGCGACGTGCACTTTTCACTGTGCAAGACTCAAGTGACGAGGACGAGGTTTTCATTTCTAAAACTTACTTGATTAAGCATATTTGTTGTCTTTACTATGCACACAATCTTATTTCTACATCTGAAGTGATTTATGTAGTTATTTGGTGTTCGGTAGCTGAAGCATACCTTTTCGGTCTATATGAGGATGCCAACCTATGTGCAATTCATGGGAAACGTGTGACCATATTGCCCAAGGACTTAGAGTTGACAAGAAGGATTAGAGGCGAACTGCCTAAAGCTGCTAGGGTGAGAGAAGAACGTGGAACGATCTTGGCCAATGACCGAGAGCTGGCGAAAAGGATCAGAGGCAGACGTTCAAGAAAATGATCACTGTTGATTATCAAGGCCAGGAGTTACTCATCAAGGGAGATCAATTACCTCAGTTCGACATGTTCTCCTAGAGCTCGATCGTCAGCCATACATTGTTGTACAAAATTTCTCAGAAACATTTTACTAAAATATCAGTCTGGATGCATCTTTTGGATCTTTTATATGCATTGGCACACCGTTATTCAATTGTAAAGTCTAAGCTTTTATTACCATAGATATAATTTGATGAAGTGCAACCACTCTAGAGCAAGCATGTGATCAACAATTTACAATATGAAACGAAAATGTGATAAACAGTTTACCGGAATCATACCTATTTTCGAACTAATACATAGCAAGCTATCAAAGTCTACTGTATTTATATCTTTACTATTGCACGATAAATAATAAGCTATTCATCTTGGACGTAGAGAAAGACATTGATTCAATTGACGTGATTGAAGCTTGATTTATTCTTTTGGCATTATAAAATGTTGCAGAAGGTTATATTCTAAAAATACATTATATAGTAGAACTTACTAGTGTATATGTGCTTTTATGTGTTATGTTATATTGTAAAGGTTTACTTATAAAGAAGATGAGGTAGTTATGATCAAGCCCACATAATCTATCCATATGGTGGATATAGTAAGACATGACAAACGACAAGTGATATTTTATGGAATAATTTTGAGGTTCGGAAAATTATATTTTTATATATATTGGTGATAGAGGTTTTAATAGTTAAGATCCAGTCCTAATAGTTTCGCGTACCGGTTAAAGTATACCATCCTCAAAAGGACGGGCAAACGAAAGTGGTCAATACAATTGTGGAAATGTATCTGTGTTGTTTCTCTCGTAATTAACCTAAAGAATGGATGAAATGGCTACCTTGGCTGAATATTGCTATAATACAAGCATACACAATGCAATTAAGAAGGCTCCATTTGAAGTTTTTGTGTGGCGTGCATCTTCCTGTCTGCTATCAACATTCCTAGATCAACCTCATTGGTAACTATAGAGGTGGAGCTTCAATACAGGGATCAAATGCTGAAGGAATTAAGGGATCAACTCAAGGCTGCTCAAGAACCGATGAGAAGAATTTATGATTAACATCACAGTGATGGAAACTTTCTAGCTAGAATGTGATTGTGTGATCTATGCACCTTCACCTTCTTATGGAAATATTATGTATTGCAGTCCCTCAACTGGATATCCTTAATTCTTGCTTTTTGGAAGTATAACGCTTCTTTTGCTTGTACAAGACAATAACATTGCCTTTGAATAAGCTTTTCTTGCTGTACTAATGCAGTATCTTGGCCCTCTAATAACTTCCTTTAAATTTCTTGTAATTCCAAAAATTTGCTTGCTGTCATGGTTGATATGTTACTGTAATGCTCTCGGTTAAGTTTTTTCAAGATAGGTTTCAGCCTTCTCAACTTGGTATACAATCTGTAACAAGCTCCCCCCTGTATCTTCTCTTGCCAAACAGATTGTAATAGGGGTTTAAAACTACTATGCCTCTTCCAGAAGTTACAGAATTTAAAAACCAAGACATTGATATCCTTTTGATAGAACTCAATGAATATGAGCTGGAAATCCTTGTGTGTGTTGTGTGTTTGGAGAGTGTGTGAGTATTTAGTGTTTACATATAACTAATTGTGGTGGACTGAAAAAGGGTGTAGTGCAATGGTAGTGAAATATGGTATATATATATATAAAATAATGATAGAAAAATTAGAAAATCAAACAAATAAGTTAGAAGAAAACTTAAAACATTACTTTAAAATACAAGGACTAGAATAAAAATGAATACTTCAATAAACTACGAAGAATATCCAGACTATAAACAAGTTATCATAGAAGAAAACAAATATATAGCACCATCAGAAGGCATATCTAAAAATGTTGTAGGAACCCCGAATGATCTAATAAACAGAAAACAAAATAATGTTATTATAATGTTACTCATAACATGCTTAGAAAAGATAATCAGAGGGAATTTTAATTTAACACATATAGATTTAATTGTTATAGGAATAAAAGGGTTAACTAGAAGAGACACATGAGCTAAAGTATTTTTAGCTATAATAGACGACAGATTTTCTAGTGAACAATCCATAATAGGAGCTATAGAAGTAGATATGAACAACAATGGTGGCATATTTTACTGCGCACCAGATTTTTGTATAAATACTAGAGATTTTGCAAAAAAACATTAAAATTAAGATCATGACAAAAGGATATGAAGATTTCCAACAAGGAAAGAATCTTTTAATTTGTACCACATTTATAGGAAAATTAACACAAAGTAGTCAAGTTGTAAACTAGACATCATTAATCCAGACTATATTGTTAAGACATCAAACATAGAAGCAAGTAGTTTAGATACTGAAGATTTCAAAATGCACATCAAAGATTTAACACAATTAAAAGTAATTAGACCTAGCAATAGCCCTCATAGATCCGCAGCATTCATAGTTAGGAATCATGCAGAAATAATTAGAGGTAAAAGCAGAATGGTAATAAATTATAAAAGACTAAATGACAATATTAAAGACGATAGTTACAATATCCCAAACAAGACCTTTCTTTTAAGTAAAATTCAAGGCAAAAAGATATTTAGTCATTTATATTCCTCCTAGAGTATTGTCTAGATTAGTCAGGGCTTCATCATCTCATGGATAATCATTATCGTCTTCATTATAATTTAAATAATCTTCATAGTCAGAGCCAAACCGTTTCATATATTTCTCTTCCTAATGCGCCTGGAAGTTTGTTTAAAATTTTTTCTATTACTGTCTTATTCCATATATTTTCTCTTTGGGACGCGAAATAATAATATTCTTGCATAAATGGCTTTATAACACAAGAAAAGACAGCCGCAACTTTTGACTAAATCAGCAAAAGATGAAATTAAGACATCAACTTTTGACAAATTGCCAAAGGTAGAAGAAGACAAGAAGACACGTTACAAAGAAGGATCTTCCAGAAGCAACAACAAGACAAACAGCAGTACAAGCATCTAGACAGCTGTTAAAGCATTCAGACTGGTTACATCTTCATAGTCTAAATCTGATTCTAATTGTAAGTTGGTCATGTTGTTTAAGATTTCAGTAGGTACGTCTAAGTTTTCTAAGGCTGTATGTTCATCTATTTGTCTAAGTCTTCTATGAAACTCAGTGTAATATAATGCATTATTTTGTTGGTCTTTTAATTGTATACTCCACAACACTATGGTCAAGAAGAATCAAGAAGACCTAAATATACCAGAAAACCATACAAAAGATATAAACAACCTAGAAAAACTTATTATTTAAGAAAAAGCAAAGCTAGAAAACCCTTTTTAAATCCTAAACATGTTAAAAAGTCTCTGTCCATTTTTACGAGTCTGATGTCTTCTATATTAAAATTATCTCTTCATCGGTTTGTACTATTAAATAATCTGCATCTAAGGGTAGATATAAGTCTGGTAAATGTTTAACTTTTTCTTTGATGGTTTTAATGAGTCTGATGTCTTCTATATTAAAATGTCTCTGTCCATTTTTACGAGTTTTATTGTATAGAGGACCTATTAATTTGCTAAGATCTTTGAAATAAATTCTGGCTTGGTTAACTAATCCTAAGAATGCCTGAATTTGTTTAAAATACTGAACCATATCAAGAACCTTTTAGTTTTGAAGACATGATGAATAAACAAACTACTTCAGATATACTAGACACTTTTAATAAATTTTTTACAGCCTTAGAAACGATAGATGATACAAATGATAGAATCAAACATTTTATAGATACAGACTCTATTACATTATTATACAATCCTTTATCTTTTTATATAAGATATTTTCTAAACTTATATATATATATATATATATATAAACTACTTGCTTCTATGTTTGCTGTCTTAACAATATAGTCTGGATTAATGATGTCTAGTTTACAATATATTTTGTTTAAATCCCATCGTTTGATAGGATCTTCTCCTATGAAAGGTAGTTTTTCTATTGCTTTAAGGATATCGTATTTGTTTGTCAAAAGACTTATTAAGTTATAACTAACTTTTTCTTGACTATATGTGTCTAGATTTATATTAGAGTCATCTTCTATGTCTAAATCTTCTAATTCTTCTATATGTAAGCATTCATTTTCTATATTTGTTATGATAATATAACAATAGACAAACCTAAAAGGAAGGTTAAAATACAAAACAATTTGAAAATTTTAATCTATGATAAGAAGCAATAGTCATATTCTCGGAAGATGAAATATAGAAGATAGAAATAGAACAGAAGTATTAGCTACTGAAACAAGAAGACGTAATGAAAATACAATGGGAAATAGAGTTCTTAGACTTTTTAGAACACCATCGGCACCTATAGTTTCTTTAGAACAAATAATAGATATAGATAGACAAATTGAACAGTTTAGGCAAAACAAGCTAGATTTAATATCTCCACAAATATTATACCAACACCATTCACAAATAAGTCAGACAAGACTATTCATGTACTATAGAGAAACACAAAATCGATGTATAGGAGAAGACGTAGCAAGTGTTAATTTAATACATCCAGACTCTGAAAATGAATTAATCAGAGGGAATTTTAATTTAACACATATAGGTTTAATTTGATTTGACATATTCTTTCAGCATCTTATAGGCTTTTATATACAATTAAAAGACCAAAAAAATAATGCATTATATTACACTGAGTTTCATAGAAGACTTAGACAAATAGATGAACATACAGCCATAGAAAACTTAGACGTACCTACTGAAATCTTAAACAACATGACCAACATATATTTCTCTTCCTAATGCGCCTGGAAGTTTGTTTAAATTTTTTTCTATTACTGTCTTATTCCATATATTTCCGCTTTGGGACGCGAAATAATAATATTCTTGCATAAATGGCTTTATATTATGCCAATTGTATAAATGAACTTGTTCTAATTTTCTAGCTGCCTCAGTTTGGATCATAGTATCTCCTGTATTGGGATTTCTACCAGTTAATATTAATTGTATAGTGTTTACAAAGTTATAAGGATTAGGTCCTAAGTCTGCCATTTCTTTTAAATCATTAGGAAATGTTTTTTGCCATTCTTCAAAATTAGCTTTAGCTATTGGGCCTAAGAATTGTGTCATATATCTTATCATTTCCTCTCTTGTTTCTAAATTATTATATTGTTTAGTTATAAAGTTTGCTACTACTGCATCTTTCCATACTTGTATATAATTATTTCTTTGTTGGGGATCTACAGCTGTTATGTTTAAAATGAAAGGCTCTGCTGCCTTTTGTATCTTGAAATTTTGTTCTAACGGATGTCTCATACCTCTGGGTTTATAATTAGGTCTATCAAATTTGTTATTTTCAATGTTTGATTTTTGTATAAATACTAGAGATTTTGCAAAAAATATTAAAATTAAAAATTTCTAACTATGAATGCTGCGGATTTAATCTATGATAGTTCAACCTAGCATCCTGAGATTTAATCTAGTTAAATCCTACCCGGCATCCTGAAATTTTGAAAAATAAGAATTTTAATACAGACTCTCTCTTCATTTAAGTTTTTGCCATATCCTCTTTAAATCATCTCTCTATTCCGCCTTGCTTTTATCAATATTACACTTTTATCCACCATGGATCAAGGTCTAACCGAAAACTCTTTCGTTTTTCGGCCAAACCTCCCCCCCCCATTAGACCTTGATCCATGGTGGATAAAAGTGTAATATTGATAAAAGCAAGGCGGAATAGAGAGATGATTTAAAGAGGATATGGCAAAAAGTTAAGTGAAGAGAGAGTCTGTATTAAAATTCTTATTTTTCAAAATTTCAGGATGCCGGGTAGGATTTAACTAGATTAAATCTCAGGATGCTAGGTTGAATTACCATAGTTCTCTTTTTAGGAAAAAACTCAGGGCATGCGTTAGTCTGCGGGTTTTCAACGCCATCACTCGGCAATTAACCCTAAACGACTCGCTCCCACTTTTGTTTAAAACCCATTAAGAGGACTCTGGAGGTCCGTTTAGGGTTAATTGCTGAGTGATGGCATTGAAAACCCGCAGACTAACGCATGCCCTGAGTTTTTTTCCTAAAAAGAGAACTATGGTAGTTCAACCTAGCATCCTGAGATTTAATCTAGTTAAATCCTACCCGGCATCCTGAAATTTTGAAAAATAAGAATTTTAATACAAACTCTCTCTTCACTTAAGTTTTTGCCATATCCTCTTTAAATCATCTCTCTATTCCGCCTTGCCTTTATCAATATTACACTTTTATCCACCATCTATGTTTGTTGTCTTAACAATATAGTCTGGATTAATGATGTCTAGTTTACAATATATTTTGTTTAAATCCCATCGTTTGATAGGATCTTCTCCTATGAAAGGTAGTTTTTCTATTACTTTAAGGATATCGTATTTGTTTGTAAAAAGACTTATTAAGTTATAACTAACTTTTTCTTGACTATATGTGTCTAGATTTATATTAGAGTCATCTTCTATGTCTAAATCTTCTAATTCTTCTATATGTAAGCATTCATCTTCTATATTTGTTATGCAACAATTTGTTTTTCCATTACTACAGTCGTCACATATTTTATTTTTTCCTTTTATATTAACATATTCTCCACCACGCTTCCGAGCGTACTCTGATGGAGTGTCAATATTAATAGGGGTATGTGTAACATTTTGTGCTAGTTGTATGAAATCTTTAGTAATTGTTAGAGTGTTATTGTCGGCTATAGATGATACAAATGCCAATTAAAGGTTTAGATACAATACCATGCTAGTCTTCAGTCTTGTGTTCCGTCTCTTCAGTTTTTGCATCTTCTGAAGATTCGCTAGAAATTATAGGGCTTGGACTTGGTCTTTGTGCATCTTGAAATAACGGGTCTTCATAGAAGAGGCTATTTGCTGTAGCCGATTTCTTGAAGTCTTCTACTGCCTTGTTGGGTTCAATAAAAACAAATTCTACAAAAGAAAAAGAGGTTAATCTAGATATAGATAATTTGTGCAAAAAATTAGATAATATAACAATAGACAAACCTAAAAGGAAGGTTAAAATACAAAACAATTTGAAATTTTGAATCTATGATAAGAAGCAATAGTCATATTCTCGGAAGAGGAAATATAGAAGATAGAAGCAATGAACCCATTATATTTTAAAGATAAGGTGCCTTCTGAAATATTGAATCTAATATTATCATTTGTATTATTAATAACTTCTAGTGCTGCATAAAATCTACGAAATTCAATATAATTTGCTTCAAAACGATGTTCAGTATTACTAATATAAGTAGTTGTATGATTTCTAGTATTATTATTGCCCATTATTATTATTAAGAGGGGTTAAAGGTCTTCCTAAGATCTGTTCTATATACCTAATAAAATATCTGCTATTGTTTTCTTGATCTACTAGGACTATATGATGTCTTAGGAGTTTTTCTAAATATTCATTCATTCTACTAGTAAAATGATCTAATTCAGCAGAGTAATTAAAATAGACAGTAAGAGGATTTCTTCCAACGCAAAATGGATGATATTTTCAGACCTTATAATATTTTCATCCTTGTATACATAGATGATATTTTAGTTTCTAGTAAAAATGAGCATGAGCACTTATCACATCTAGATTTACTTTTTAAACTATTCAACAAACATGGTTTAATTTTAAGCAAGAAAAAGGTAGAATTATTTAAAACAAATGTAAAATTTTTAGGAATGGAAATAGGAAACGGCAAGATAAAATTACAGGATGCTAGGTTGAACTATAATTTAAATAATCTTCATAGTCTAAATTTGATTCTAATTGTAAGTTGGTCATTTATTTAAGATTTCAGTAGGTACGTCTAAGTTTTCTAAGGCTATTGCTAGGTCTAATTACTTTTAATTGTGTTAAATCTTTGATGCGAATTTTGAAATCTTCAGTATCTAAACTACTTGCTTCTATGTTTGCTGTCTTAACAATATAGTCTGGATTAATGATGTCTAGTTTACAATATATTTTGTTTTCTTCTATGATAACTTGTTTATAGTCTGGATATTCTTCGTAGTTTATTGAAGTATTCATTTATATTCTAATCCTTGTATTTTAAAATAATGTTTTAAGTTTTCTTCTAACTTATTTGTTTGATTTTCTAATTTTTCTATCATTATTTTAAATTTATTTAATTCTTGTTTATATTCTACAGACTGTTTATTTAGTTTTTCTAGGAGAGTTTCTATTTTTGTTTCACTTTGTTTTGATTTTTCTATGGATTGTTTAAAAACTTCTTTCATATAATCTAAATTTTCTCTAATTGTTTTTAAACTCTTAGTATCTGTTTGAAGATTTAAATATTCTAATTTGTTTCACCAGTTAATATTAATTGTATAGTGTTTACGAAGTTATAAGGATTAGGTCCTAAGTCTGCCATTTCTTTTAAATCATTATGAAATGTCTTTTGCCATTCTTCAAAATTAGCTTTAGCTATTGGGCCTAAGAATTGTGTCACATATCTTATCATTTCCTCTCCTGTTTCTAAATTATCAGATTGTTTAGTTATCAATTTATCATGAGTGATAGACCTGCAAATCCTACTTTTTACTCTGCTTATACTGAAGACAATGAAGAATATGCAGTAGATATTGCAGCTTTTAATACATTCTATTCTGCTCTAGATTTTATAAATGTTGTGAATGATAGAATTAGAATAAATTTAGACTCTAGTAGACATAGAATTATTAGAAATCTTCTAATTATTTGTCTATCTATATCTATTATTTGTTCTAAAGAAACTATAGGTGCCGATGGTGTTCTAAAAAGTCTAAGAACTCTATTTCCCATTGTATTTTCATTACGTCTTCTTGTTTCAGTAGCTAATACTTCTGTTTTATTTCTATCTTCTATATTTCCTCTTCCGAGAATATACTCCACAACACTATGGTCAAGAAGAATCAAGAAGACCTAAATATATCAGAAAACCATACAAAAGATATAAACAACCTAGAAAAACTTATTATTTAAGAAAAAACAAAGCTAGAAAACCTTTTTTAAATCCTAAACATGTTAGAAAATATGATAATAGAAGGATATACAAAAACAAAATTACATGTTATTCATGCGGAGAACCAGATCATTTAAGTTCTAGTTGTCCTAGATATAGATAATGGTTTTAATTACTCTGCTGAATTAGATCATTTTACTATTGCTTTAAGGATATCGTATTTGTTTGTAAAAAGACTTATTAAGTTATAACTAACTTTGTCTATTGTTATATTATCTAATTTTTTGCACAAATTATCTATATCTAGATTAACCTCTTTTTCTTTTGTAGAATTTGTTTTTATTTCTAATTTATTTATCTTTTCTAAGCATGTTATGAGTAAAATTATAATAACATTATTTTGTTTTCTATTTATTAGATCATTCGGGGTTCCTACAACATTTTTAGATATGCCTTCTGATGGTGCTATATATTTGTTTTCTTCTATGATAACTTGTTTAGAGAAAATTTTGATTATATGAAAGAATATTTGTGGAGATATTAAATCTAGCCTGTTTTGCCTAAACTGTTCAATTTGTCTATCTATATCTATTATTTGTTCTAAAGAAACTATAGGTGCCGATGGTGTTCTAAAAAGTCTAAGAACTCTATTTCCCATTGTATTTTTGGTTCCGTGCCGGATTTAACTAGATTAAATCTCAGGATGCTAGGTTGAACTACCATAGTTATCTTTTTAGGAAAAAACTCAGGGCATGCGTTAGTCTGCGGGTTTTCAACGCCATCACTTGGCAATTAACCCTAAACGACTCGCTCCCACTTTTGTTTAAAACCCATTAAGAGGACTCTGGAGGTCCGTTTAGAAGCATAATTGATTTAAAATCTGGTAAAAGCTTTAAGTGTGTGTGTGTATGTATATTATTTAGCGACGCGGTCGTTAAACTTGGGTTATGCTTTGAAAAATAAAGTCTATTTTGACCTTCTGTCTAAAACCAATTCGCACATTCAACATCATCATTATTATTATTATTTTTTTAATACTGAAATCAGAATACAACTGAAGTAGGTTGTGAATGAGAATTTGAGCTTGTGAATTTTTTAGGGCAATAGTTTTGCTAGCGTGCCATATGTGGGGTGGATAGTTTTGCGATTAATCCTCATGAGTGTTATTTATGTCAAGCATGCATGCATCTATGTAGAGAAATGGATATGCTCCCAATAAAGAAGTATTAGCGCTTGGCATAAGTTTGTAGTCATATTTGTACCAGGCACATGCGACGTGCACTTTTCACTGTGCAAGACTCAAGTGACGAGGACGAGGTTTTCACTTCTAAAACTTACTTGATTAAGCATATTTGTTGTCTTTACTATGCACACAATCTTATTTCTACATCTGAAGTGATTTATGTAGTCATTTGGTGTTCGGTAGCTGAAGCATACCTTTTCGATCTATATGAGGATGCCAACCTATGTGCAATTCATGGGAAACGTGTGACCATATTGCCCAAGGACTTAGAGTTGGCAAGAAGGATTAGAGGCGAATTGCCTAAAGCTGCTAGGGTGAGAGAAGAACGTGGAACGATCATGCCCAATGACCAAGAGCTGGCGAAAAGGATCAGAGGCAGACGTTCAAGAAAATGATCACTGTTGATTATCAAGGCCAGGAGTTACTCATCAAGGGAGATCAATTACGTCAGTTCGACATGTTCTCCTAGAGCTCGATCGTCAACCATACATTGTTGTACAAAATTTCTCAGCAACATTTTACTAATATATCAGTTTGGATGCATCTTTTGGATCTTTTATATGCATTGGCACACCGTCATTCAATTGTAAAGTCTAAGCTTTTATTACCATATATATAACTTGATGAAGTGCAACCACTCTAGAGCAAGCATGTGATCAACAATTTACAATACGGAACGAAAATGTGATAAACAGTTTACTGGAATCATACCTATTTTCGAACTAATACATAGCAAGCTACCAAAGTCTACTGTATTTATATCTTTACTATTGCACGATAAATAATAAGCTATTCATCTTGGACGTAGAGAAAGACATTGATTCAACTGACGTGATTGAAGCTTGATTTATTCTTTTGGCATTATAAAATGTTGCAGAAGGTTATGCTAAAAATATATTATATAGTAGAACTTACTAGTGTATATGTGTTTTTATGTGTTATGTTATCTTGTAAAGGTTTACTAATAAAGAAGATGCGGTAGTTATGATCAAGCCCACATAATCTATCCATATGGTGGATATAGTAAGACATGATAAGCGGCAAGTGATATTTTATGATATAATTTTGAGGTTCGCAAAATTATATTTTCTATATATATATTGGCGATAGAGGTTTTAATAGTTAAGATCTTGTCCTAATAGTTTCGCGTACCGGTTAAAGTATACCATCCTCAAAAGGACGGGCAAACGAAAGTGGTCAATACAATTGTGGAAATGTATCTGTGTTGTTTCTCTCGTAATTAACCTAAAGAATGGATGATCTGGCTACCTTGGCTGAATATTGCTATAATACAAGCATACACAATGCAATTAAGAAGGCTCCATTTGAAGTTTTTGTGTGTCGTTCATCTTCCTGTCTGCTATCAACATTCCTAGATCAACCTCAGTGGTAACTGTAGAGGTGGACCTTCAATACAAGGATCAAATGCTGAAGGAATTAAGGGATCAACTCAAGGCTGCTTAAGAACCAATGAGAAGAATTTATGATTAACATCACAGTGACGGAAACTTTCTAGCTAAAATGTGATTGTGTGATCTATGAACCTTCGCCTTCTTATGGAAATATTATGTATTGCAGTCCCTCAACTGGATATCCTTAATTCTTTCCTTTTGGAAGTAGAAAGCTTCTTCTGCTTGTACAAGGCAATACTATTGCTTTTGAATAAGCTTTTTCTTGCTGTACTAATGTAGTATCTTGGCCCTGTGATAACTTCTTTTAAATTTCTTGTAATTCCAAAAATTTGCTTGCTGTCCTGGCTGATATGTTACTGTAATGCTCTCTGTTAAGTTTTTTCAAGACAGGTTTCAGCCTTCTCAACTTGGTATATAATCTGTAACAAGCTCCCCCCTGTATCTTCTCTTGCCAAACTGATTGTAATAGGGGTTTAAAACTACTATGCCTTTTCTAGAAGTTAAAGAACTTAAAAGTATTCTTTCTCCTCCATTGGTCTTTTGACACATTAATGAGCAAGAGAGAATGATCTGAGATACCTGGCACTTGCACATCCACTTGTGTATTAGGAAACACATTTAGCCATCCTTCATTTTGCAGTGCTCTGTCAATTCTGCACATTATCATGTCATCTTCCCTTTTGTTGCACCATGTATAGAACAATCCCTTTGTGTTCGTGTCTTCCAGTTGTGCTGTGTATACCCACATCTTTTCTGTTAATATGGATCCCACCATGTTTTTCATTGGTTGTCCTCACCACATTAAACTCACCAACTACCATCCATGGCTGGTTGCCAATTTTTCTTGCCTCATTAACCAATTGTCGCCACAAGGATCTTCTTTATTGCCTTTATTATTTCCATATGCAAATGTTGCATAAAATTCATCTCCATATGTAACCTCCACCTTCCCAGTGATATGTTGGGAAGACTTATTAAGAATCACAATCTTCATGCATCTATTATTCTAGCCAATCCATAACCTTGATGCACCTTTAGTGTTAGTAGAGTATTCAAAGCTCCAGTCCTGCTTCCACTTCTTAAGAATATTTGAGATATTTTCTTCTCTTACCTTAGTCTCAAGGAGTCCAAATAACTCCACTTTTTTTTGTGTGGGTAAAATGTCCTTTTATTCCATGAGAGCTCAAAACACTTTGCTATGTACAAGTATATACACCTTAGTCTTAGCTATTTACTGTAGCTTGTTTACTTAGTATACTGAAAACTCTTTTTCTTATTTCCAGGTTTTAAGATGTAATCAGGAAGTCTCCATGCATGACATAACTGCTTGTTTACTTTGTGTACAAGATATTTCTTCCAGCTTAGCACCCTGTATTTAATCATATGTTGTATTGATTGAAAGCACATCTCCTATGTTCTCTGCTCTTGCTTGAATATTCTCAAGTTTCTTTTATTCCATATTGCATAAACTGTGACTGCTAAAGCTAGTTTTCTTAGCCTAGCAAAGAAGCTTTTTCCTCTGAACATTATTGAAGCCTGGCTTAGTAGTTGTTGCCAATTTATCAATGGCATTCTAATTAGCAGCTTCTGAAACAACCCGCGCCATAGATTCTTAGCAAAAGTGCATTGCACAAATAAATGGTTTCCAGTTTCCTTCTCAGCATTGCACATAGAGCAGCCATCTTCTATAGTGTAGTTCCAAGTCTTCAATTTATCCCTAGTTCTCAGACCCCCTTACATAACATCCATAGAATTAGAGCACATCTAGGGATATGGCCAGGGAACCATAATAGCTTCCACCAGGGAGCTATATTAGCAGTGAGTCTGAGCTTCTCCCAGGCAGATTTGATGGTAAATTTCCCATGCCTTTGCAGATTCCACCATACTTTATCCTTATTATTCAACTGAGGCATAGCTAGTCCAGTCATTTCTTCTTTCCATCTTCTCATAGCTTGTGATCTTACATGAGGTATCTGCCAAGAGCCATTAGTTATAATGGCTGCTACCTTGCTGTTTATAGGTAGTCCAGAATCGTAAATCATTCTCCGGCCAAATTTCTCTAATAAAGGCCCTCCTAGCATCCAATTGTCCAGCCAAAGCCATGTGTTTATTCCATCACCAATTTTGTGGGATATGTGGGACTTCATCATAGTTCTCAACTTCAACAGTTTGCACCAAGTCCATGAGAACTATGATGAAGTCCTTGAAGGTCCAAAAATGATGTTGTTTTATTATGTAGGTATGGCACCATTTCACCCACAATGAGTCTTTTTTGCTAATAAGGTCCCATATATGTCTGCAAATAGCTGCCCTATTCCATTCTTCCAGTCTTTTTAGGCCTAAACCACATTCATTCTTTGGAAGACAAAGGTCTTTCCAAGAAACCTTAGCTTTAGTGCACTTTACATCATTCCCATGCCATATAAATGCTCTAATTTTAGCTTCAATCTGATGGATAATACTTTTTGGCAATATAAACATAGAACACCAGTATACTTGCATACTGAATAGCTCTGAGATAGCCAATTGAACTCTCCCTGCATAAGATAGGTGCCTTGTAGACCAACAGTTGATCCTTTTAGTGAGTTTTTCTACTAATACCTGGCAATCATTTGCCTGTAGTTTAGTGGAAATCAATGAGACACCAAGGTAAGTAACTGGGAGCTCCCCCTTTGGAATCTCAAGAATTTGGAGAATTTGAGTAGCAATACTGTCATCCACTCCAGCCATGAAAATTGAACTTTTTTGCAGATTAGGATATAGCCCAGAAAACTCACCAAACTCATTAATAGCTTGTTTGATCTTTGTGACTGATTGTGGGTTAGCAGCAGATAAAATAAACAAGTCATCTGCAAAACCTAGATGATTAATATGTAAGTCCTTACATTTTGGATGGAATTTGAAATCATCTAGGGCAGTGTATTCATCCAACAGTCCAGAGAGAGCCTCCATAACCAACAAAAATAGGTAAGGGGAAATTGGATCCCCTTGTCTAAGCCCTTTTGCACTAGAGAAATATCCATCCATTGAACCATTGAGGTTAATTGAAAACTTTGCAGTATTGAGGCATAGCATAACCCAACTTACATATCTAGTAGGAAACTTGAGTACCTCCATAACATGTCTAAAAAAATCCCACCCAATAGAATCATATGCCTTTTGTATGTCTATTTTAAGAACACACCTAGCCACTCCCCCTTGTCTGTGATAATTCCTGCATAATTCTTGCATAAGCAAGATATTATCTGCAATCTGTCTGTTGGCTACAAAAGCTGACTGTCTTTTGTTAATGAGAGTAGGCAATACTGCTTGGATCCTTTTGCATAGAATTTTAGAGATGCATTTGTAGATGGCATTGCAACAGGCTATTGGTCTAAAATCTTTCATAGTATTGGGACAAGGAATCTTTGGAATTAGTGTAATTCCAGTATTGTTGAACAATTTAATTCCTTTACCTGTATTGAAGAACTCCAGGATGGCCTTTTCCACATCTTGGCCTACTAAGTCCCAGTTCTTTGTAAAGAACTCAGTGTTGTATCCATCAGGGCCAGGTGCTTTGTTAAACTTTAGAGAGAACATGGCTTGCTTCACATCCTGTGCAGTAACAGGGGCATTTAGCATTTACTGATCTTGAATAGAAAGATGATTCTGTAGCACTTGCTGCAATCTGGTTCTAGTGTTGTGCTGTGAAGGTACATGAGTACCTAAAAATCTTTCAAAATGTTGTACAGCATGTTCATGGACCTCCTTTTCTCCCCTGATAGTTTCCCCGCTTATAGTGTTGATAGAGAGCACTTTATTGTGTGCCCTGTGAATCAACATTTTCTTGTGACAGTAAGACATGTTACTGTCCCCAAGCTTTAGGTATTTGACTCTTGCCTTTTGTTGGTAAAAAACCTCTTCAGCCGGTGCCAATTGAGTATATTGAACCTACAAGTCCTTTTCCAGTGGTAGTAAAGTATTATCATGCCTCAGGTATACACCTTCTTGAACTTGTTGTAGTTCTTGGAGCTTATCTGCCACTTTTTGATAAATGTTGTTGAAGTGTGCCTTGTTCAGTTTCTTCAATTGGGGTTTAAGCTTCTTGAGCTTATTATATAGTTGGTGGCAAGCATCCCCAGCATATGTACCTTTCCATATCTCTTCCACAGTTTCTTTGAAGGTAGCATGTTGCATCCAAAAATTAAAAAAATTAAAGGGCCTATTTCCATTTCTGCATTCCTAAAATATTTGGATTAGAAGGAATGAGTGATCAGATACTCCAGGTAATTGTGCCTCCACATGGGAATTAGGGTAGGTAGTGAGCCAGGCTTCATTCTGTAGGACTCTGTCAATCATACTCATAATAAGGCTATTTTCTCTTTTATTGCACTAGGTATAAAGTAGCCCAGTAGTTGCCATATCTTCCAGGTGTAACTGATATAAACAGTTATTGAACTCCTCCACATCTCTATTGTTGATTCCTGCTCCCCCTAATCTTTCTGTATGACTTCTAACTACACTGCAGTCACCCATCACCATCCAAGGCTGATTTCCAATTTCTAGGTCCATCTTTATCATATTTTGCCATAAAGTCCTCCTTTTGACACCTTTATTATTCCCATAAGCACATGATAAGTAGAAGCTCTGATCTTGGTGCTGCATTCTTCCAGTTATAAGCTGAGAGGTACATTCAATCAACTGAAATTTCACCATAGATGCTTTCCATCCAATCCATATCCTTGACACTCCCTTAGCATTGGAATTATGTATAAAGTCCCACTCCTTATTCCAAGTACTTGAAATTCCTGCAATTTGATCTACCTTGACTCTAGTTTCAATCAGGCCAACTATTGAAACATTTGCTTTTTTAATTGCTTTTTTCACCTCATGTTGTTTTGCAAGGCTATTGAGGCCTCGCACATTCTAACTTCCAATCATATTTACTTTTGTTTGGAGCCTCGCCCCTTTCTTGCACTTAAGCTGCCTCTCTTCTAGCTGTTGCTGAGGCTGTCTCTTTCTTGTGATGGTAATACTGTCTCTTGTCTCACAGTTTCCTCCACTAGTCCTGTGTCTGTATTCTCTTCATGTTCCATCAATTCACTGAACCTATTAGAAGTGTTTATATGACTCTCATGTGGCTAGGACCTACCTTCCATTGTTGTTATCACTGCCACAGTGTGCTCCCTTTGATCATGCTCACTACCAGTAGGTATACATTCCTTTATTGTGCTGGATGCAGGCTTGGCTTGCCATACTTGGTGTACCTTTGGCTTCTTAAAGCATCTTGGTACTGAATGTCCAAAGACTTTACAGAACTCACATTTAACAGGTTGCCATTCATAAACAAGCTGTTGATGGTATATTTGGCCTTCAGGTCCTTTGATTGGAACACTTTCAATGAATGTACTATTAATATTCATTTCAACACACACTCGGGCATACATTAGCCTTTCTCTACTGGCTGTCATACTATCCGTGAATAAGGGAACTCCAATTGCACTGGTAATTTTACTTAACATTTGGATTGACCAAAATTGAAGTGGAAGATTTGGCATTTTTATCCATACAGGTACCTTTTCAAGTCCTTCCTTCTCCAAAGACACCTGCGGCGTCCATGGCTTGACCACCAATGGTTTATTGTCGAACGTCCACGGTCCTTTTTCTAAGATTTGTGTTTGAGCCTGTTTGCTGTCAAGTTTTATGATGTAAACACCAGATTTCAACATGCTTACAGTAAAGTTTCCGTATTGTCTCCATTTTCGATCAAAGAACCTTTGCATAATGTGAAATGGTGGCCTAACCCCCAAAACATATGCAACAATTGAGAATTTCCATTGATTCAGCTCGTCAACAATATCTGATTGTGTATATTCCACTCCTTTAGTTCCAGCCAGATCTTGAGGAGGTATATATGAGAGTTTATTCTCAGTTGCATAATCCCGATTTGGCTTGGTGATCTGGGCGTACGATCGAAAATTCAGTTTTTCCTTTTCCTGCTGTTGAGGTTCTCTCTGTTTTTTCAAAGAGGGTAGAGCAGGAAATGCACTTTCATTGCCCACAATATTTATATCAAGATCTGTTTCAACTCTATGGCCCACCTCTTATCTACTCCCACCCTGTGGCGCGTCATCATTTGTGGGATCCACGTATGATTCACGCACCCACAATTCTCCAGGATTTCCTGGTTCCAAGACTGATTCTGCGCATTTATTATGTTGTGTGGTAGATGAATTTGTCTGAAGATTATTGACAGATTTTCTAAGTTCACAATTTTCGGCCTGGATTACCTGCAATTGCTTGCGCAAATCCTCCACCACCTCTCGTAGTGTTTTCTCCTCATCAGAGTCCGAGCTTGTTGATATCATCTTCACCGGTTGGATATCACTAACATCTGTGAAGCCCTCCTCTCCCAATGCAATTTCTAACTTTCCTTGCATTTGAGGCTGCCATGTGGAGACATCAGTATCATATGTGTTTTTCCATTGTTGCCCGACGAAATCTCTTGCATACGGATCCTTTGGTGGGCCTCGCAATCGACTCGATCGTCTTATCGATGTTGCTAGATGCATATGTTCAGATTATAGCGTTTTCACCAGATTTAACACCTGTGTTAGTGCGTCCGACATGTAAATCGTAGATTTATTCCTCACCGATGGAGTTTGGAAGGTGTTTTATGTAGAAACCCTAGATTTCTAGAGAGAAGGCAGAGATTTCTCTATCTTTTTAGTCACACAAAGTTTTATCTCTCTCTATCAACTTATCCAAATAACTCCACTTTATTCTCCTTTATTACTTTATTCATATTTGCGTGCTTGATAGAGTCATTTAAACATCTGATATTCCAACTTACAATAATAGTCATTTGGTTTTGCTTCCTCTACCTCTTTTGGCAGATAAACTACTATTTGACTTTGGCCCCTCTTCCCCTTTTCCTCCTTAGATATTGGCCTGAGATATACTTTCTGTTTGGCCTTCCAAATTTACGTGTTGGGCTAATAACTCATATTTTTTGAAAGTATCCACATTTTTCTTTTTGCTGTAGTATATTGACAGTAGGCATACCTGAATGCTCACTTAGTATCTGCTCAGTAACTGGTGGCTGAGTTTCATTTATCGTCTCATTGCTTATTTCCTTATGTCTCCATACTTGCTGGACTTTGGTCTTTTTTTTTATAGCAATTTGCCTCTTTGTGACCAAATTCCTTGCAATGAGTGCACTTAACAGGAAACCGTTCATACTCCACACTTTGTTCCATGATAAATCCAATTGGTCCTTTGATAGGAATACAATCTGGCAAGTTTGATTCAACATTAACTTCAACACACACCCTCGCATAGCTCAGTCGTTCCTTTGAAGCAATCATGCTGTCCATATACAATAGAATGCCCACAGAACTTACTATTCTGTTTATCATTTGTGTAGACCATAGATGTAATGGAAGCTGAGGAAGTCGGATCCGTATAAGAATAGTACTTAGCCCTTCCTTTTCTAGGGAAATACCACTGGCCCAGGGTTTTATGATTACAGGTTTATCCTAAAAAAACCAGTGCCCCTGGTCTAAGATTTGTTGTTGAGCCTGTGCATTCTCAAACTTCGCAATAAAAACCCCAGACTTAATAAATCTAAGAGTGAACTCACCATAACTCTACCATTTATGCTTCAAAAAGCTCTGCATTACTTGATATGATGGTCTGGCCCCTATCACTTATGCCACACTAGCATTCTTCCATTCTTGCAATTCAGCTTCTACATCTATTTGTGTGTATTCCACTCCCTTCTTCCCTAGAATCTCCTGCGGTGGTATGAATTCTAGTGTTTTTTTTACAGCACAATCCCTGTTTGTTCTGAAAATTGACGTATACGAATGTTTAATTTGCGTGTGCTGAGTCATCTGTTGCCGGGGGATTTGACTCTTTTCCCTCACTTACCCTGATGTAATTTGATTTCCTTTAGAGGGCAATGGTGGAAATTCCACTAAATTTTTGGCACTTCTCATATCTAGTCTGTTAGTAACATAGGCCCCATCTGGTGACGTGGTTTCCTTAGCCTCTTGCAGACGAGGCATTGTTTTCTCGCCATTCAGCGCGTTAGCACCACTCGCCCCCAATTCATCATTTATATGCACCGTTTCCATGATTGTCTCTTCTTGGGTCCCTTCAATTTGAGCACATTTAATTGCATTTGTGACGCGGATTTGATCTCGTAAATCCATATTTTCTTGTCTCATTTCCTCAATTTGTTTCCTCAACTGCCTGAACGATTCTTTGATTTCATCAACTTCGTCCGAAACAGAACTAGATTCCAGCAATGTATTCTCCTTCATCTTTAATCTGTTCTGGCATTGTCAGTTTTGACACTGAGGCATCGTGTATATTTTGCCATTCCTTTCCAACAAAATCTCGAGCAAATGACATCTTTAGGGGCCTTCAGACGATCAGAGCGCCGTGAATTTGTTGCCGGTGGCATTTCCACAGGAATCTCTTGCCAAATCGCTTATCGATTTCTAAGTTTACACTGAGAGATTGCATGTAATCTAGAGAGAAGGCAGAGTTTCTCTCTCTACTTTCTCAATTTTAAGCTCTTATATCAATCATGATATTCCTTTATATGTTCTTGATATTATTTGTGTTGCCATATGCTAGATAAATTCTAGGGTTAATTTTACGCTACACCCTGTACTTAGGGGTCAGTTGCACCCAGCACCCCAGGGTTTTAAAATTGGCACCCAACACCAAACAATTCAAAAATCTTGACTTCCATCACCAAATGACGGTCAAAATATATGTTGACCAAACGACTGTTAGTTTTTTAGGGGCAAAAAGGTCTTATCAAGCAACTCAAAGACTGAAATGGGAAAATGCCATGGCTGCTACTGTGGACCTTCTTGCATAAAGTACGCTAGAACGATGGACAACCCGGCCCAGAACGCGACAGCGGCCCAGGCTCCGACCCCGGCCTCCGACGCCTGCAACGGCATTTTCCTCTCCTATGCCCACACGTCCGGATCCAAGATCCCCCCGGACCTGAGGTCCGACCCCAAGGCCCAGCCATACCGGTTCGAGTCCACCCTCATTGTGCTCAACAACGGCCTCGAGGAGCTAAAATCCTGGCGGGTCTTCGTCGGGTTCCAGCACGACGAGTACTTGGTATCCGCTTCCAATGCCGTTCTCGCAGACGGGTCAAGTGTTCCGGGTCTAGTAGGGAATGTGACGGTTTTTGCCGGGTACCCCAGTGGCGATCTGAAGACTGGTATCGAGACCGCCGGCGATTTGACCCAGATGTCGGCGAGGGTTGATCTGTTGGGTACCCAGTTCGGAGTCGACGAGGGTTGATCTGACGGTCAAACATCCCCTTGGCCATACCAAGCTGCATTTCGGCGACTTGACCTAGATGTCGGCGATGGAATTTGTGGGGGAGTGAGAGGTGTTTTGGGAAACAAGAGGTGGGTGGGGCCTGTAGGAGAGGAAGAAGAGGGAGAGTGAAAGGGTGCAGACGAGGGAGAGGGAGATAAAGAGTGAAGGAACGGAGCAGAGTGAGGTGGTGATTGCGGCCATTGCTCTGACCGCTCAAGAGTTGCTCTGACCGCTCAATAATCCCATTTTGCCCCTGAAAAACTAACAGCCGTCTAGTCAACAGGCAGTTTGACCGTCATTTGGTGTTGGGTGCCAATTTTAAAACCCTGGGGTGCTGGGTGCAACTGACCCCTAAGTACATGGTGTAGCGTAAAATTAACCCTAAATTCTATGCCTAAGTTAGACTTCTTTCTAATTTGGGGAAGTTAGGACTAATGTAAAATAGTGGGGGGTTTTTAAGTTAAAATGAGAAGTAAAACTTTGGCATGTAGGTGAAAATATATAGCTTTTTCCATATTTTATTTTCAAACTGCAGTTATTTACTGACGGAAGTTAGATTAAAAATTACTCTATTAAATGGATATTTAAAACTCTATTATTAAGTGTCATCTATGGTCATTTTGCCACTGGAACTCATTTGAGCACTTTTTTGTCCAAACACTTTTTGCAACTTTAGGCTAGTTTACAACTACTTTTAAAAAAAAAATACACACTAAGTTATTTAGCCTAAAGTAGGCTATGAAAACTAATTAAGATTTAAACTGAACTCTGCTTATCAGAGTCAATTTCAAATGGGCTCCAAAGATGTTAATTTAATTGTTTTTGTATTGTGTGACTTAGTACTCCCGTCCAACTATTTTTATTTCTCAATGCTATGAAAGCATCATCATAGTAGGAATTAATCTATGCTTACTTATGCATGCATTCTAGGGTCATGCAAAATATATTAGCTTACTCGGTGATCGAGTGTTAACTATTAGATTTACTTTTTTTTGGTCAATTATTGTAAGCAACTCGGAAAAAAAGCTGGCGACTCGAAAAAAATAATAGCTTATCTTGTCTCTGTTTCCATATTGCAAGCGAAAAAATAAACTAAATTATTTTGTAAACAACATTGTTAATCATTGTTTGATACGCTCAATGTTTCTTTCTTTATTTTTGAATTCTCCAATTGTCCTTCTTACTTTTAGAGCGAGATTGGGGTTGTTTTTGTTGGATTAAATGATTGTGGCGAACAATAAAAAAACTGCTTTCAAGCAAAAACACCTATTTTTTTTAAATGCAAAATATGCTTCCAAAATCTTTAGATGCAAAAGTAAATTTTATCCAGCCACATTGACCAACTGACTTTGCAATTTAGATTTTTTTTTTTAATAAAGTTCCTTTATTCATTTAAGCTCAAGACCAATAGTTATAAACCTTTACATTCTTCATCAATCTATACAAACATGCCGATCAAAAAACATAGCCTAATTCTGCAGCATCTTAGTGGGTAGATTCCATGCTGACACCAATTGCCTAATTTTTTGGATTTGGGGGAACTGGTTTCCAACTTGTCACATGAAATTGAACCCATTATTGAATAAAGTTTAAGCATATATATCCATAGACATTAGTCTACTCTTGACAAAAAATTCAAGCATTCCTCGCCTTCCAAAATACCATAGACAGTAATTGTTAAAACCAATTTGCAAAGTCTTGATCTGAAACTTTTACCTCTAAACTGATGAATGGTATATTGAAAGAACTAGTTCCATGAAAGCAAGGCAATATATATCCACCTGCAATACCTTGTTCCAGACTTCTTTGGTATAAGAGCATCCACGGAAAAGGTGGTTTTCAGTTTCTGGATGATTTCCACAGAGAGTACATACATCATCTTGGATATAATTCCAGGCTTTCAACTTGTTTTTTTTTGTTTTCAACCCTCCTTTAATCAGCATCCGTAAGATTACAGAGCATTTCGGTATGTTTCCACTCAACCACGGCAGTCTCCACCAAGGGACAGTACCTGCTTTAGTTCTAATGGCCTCCCAGGCAGATTTGATTGAGAATACTCCTTGAGGATGCAAATTCCATACAATCACATCTTGTTTTCCCCTTGTTCCTCATTGCATAGTGCCAGTGCCTTAGAACTTGAGATCTTGCACAAGGTGCATCTCCATGAATTATACCAGCCACTTTAATTACTGTTTATATCTGACCTTGAGTCATAGGCAATCCTATGGCCATATTGAGTAACTAGAGGGCCTCCCTCCATCCAGTTATCAAGCCCAACCCATGTGCTTTTACCATCTCCTACTTGCAGGTGCGGAACCAAGATTTTTTTTGCAGGGGGTGCAAAAATTATATCGAATTCACCAAATTTTTTTTATTAAAAACAAATTATATAGCGATAACACAAGGTGGCTAAAAATGAAGCTCAAATAACCCCGCCTTTACTTCAATATTTATTTTTTGTTTCACATACCATTAGGAATTTCTTTCTTTTTTAGAGTTTTTATAAGCTTTGCTGCCTAATAAGTCAAATCTATTGATGTGGTAAAGTGTTAAAAGGTTGTGAAGTTATAATGCCTTGTTTACTGAAGGGGTGTCAGTCGTCTTACAATTTGCATTTTAGTCGGCTAATCTTAATTTTAGTTTTGAGAGTTGCTTTTTCATTTTATTGTAAGACTTCCGCCACTGTTGTATTATGCAGTTACATGTCCTATCATGTATTTAAATGCGAAACGTCTTAAAGTTGACACCTTAATCAACTAATCTTAATATTATTTTTAAGAGTTGTTCTTGTATTTTCTTGTAACACTTCCACCACTTTAGTATTATGTATTTACGACTTTAATTATGTAATTACATGTTATGATATATTGATATGATACCATGATCATACGGTACAATAGAGAATAAAAAATTTCTTTTTTAGTTCTTTTCCTTTTTGTTGGTGCACTTGTTTGTCTTTTATTTTCATTATTAAATATTTTTAGTCGGCTACAGTAATAATCAATTAGCATAATTATGACTGTGATAACAATAATTTTACAATACAGTGCACCTAAAAAGTTTTATACCAAATACAGTGTACCACAACTCCACAAGTCCACAAGCAGTCGAAGACTCGAAGCAGCAGCAGGGATCGTCGGCATTGTCGCCTAAGCGGCTTCAGTCGTGGTCGCCAGCAGGAGTGAGGCTGTGAGGGGACAGATCTGGTCAGATTCAGAGTAGCCGAGTAGCAGTCGAAGTCTCGAAGAGAAGAGCCTCGTCGGCCGTCGTCGTGGTAATCGCTACCTGAGTGGCTTCAGTCGCGGTCGCCGGCAGGGGCCAGATCTGGTCGGAGTAGCCTCGTCAGAGTAGCTCAGTCCACCGGCGATCACTCACGGTCCTCACGGAGTCACAACGGTAAGAGAGAGAGAGAGACAGATTGCCGAGTGTGGGTCTCGGTGCGATTCCCGAACATTTTATTTTTTTTCAAAAGTTCAGGGGTGCTTCAGCCCCCCCTTGTCACCACGTAGGTCCGCCCTTGCCTACTTGATATGTAATTTAGAATTATTACGTTCTCAAAAAAGAACAACCGCGTAAGAGATAACTTTATATAAGTAATGTACAAGAGAACATATGAATTATCAAATTCCTAACTACTATATTGAGCAAAGAAAAGAGGCCAAACATCACAAGTTACGTATCAAATGCAATACTTAGTGAACAATGAAAAATGACTGAGTAGATCAAACAATTTACTCTCTCAGACTCATCTTGTTTGGGAATGGATTAACTCTACATGGAACCTCCTACTTTGGTACCATTACGCCCAACATCTTAAGGTTTTAAAATTGACATCTAGTACTTTTTTCTTTATATTTCGTAACAGTCAGCATAATTGACGCTCAAACTCCATTCTCATAAAAATCCGTCAATTCCAAAGGGGGCATGACCATCGCTTATATTTTGCCTAATTCGACAATAGTGAAATGAATACTAGTATATATGCGGACCAGAAATTGTTTTTCGCATTCTTTTCATAACTGCTATAAATCCATCTTCGCTAATCCTCACCACCCAATCGAGCGGACATGACATGAACATGTAGCCCATTCCAATCTCCCCAGCTAGCCATCGTCACCCCTTTAAACTGAAGAAAACATTGATTGGGTGATTTTCCAAATGTGCAATCGAGAATTTTAAAGTGAATCGAGAAATTGAGGTAGAAAGAGATAAACATGAAATATAACGTTCACATACCACAATCAGCGGATCTTTGGTTGAAATGGGGGTGGTAGTGGATCGATCGACGAAGAAGAAGAATGACCGTCAGTCCCCAGGAAATTAACAGATTTTTGGTCGAAATGGGGGTCGACGGTCAGTTGGTGCTAGGTGTACCAACTTTTGGAGTTGAATGTATTGTGTACCAAAAAATTTCAAAATATTAAAGCGCTAGGTACAATTGACACCAAGATTAAAGCTGATTGCATGTGTAATTACACTATTGGGAATTGCAACCGAACCCACGGCTCATCAAAGATGTTTAAAATCCACGTTTCCGTCCTGAAAACGTAACGACTCTCCTCCTCAATTTTGTCAAGTTATCTGTAATTGCCACCAAAAAGAAAAACTTAGGAGCTTAAAGGGTGAGAACCCTACTTCAATTCAATGAAGGGCATAAAGCAAGGAACATTAAAGGAGCACAACAAGATGCATGATGACCAGCTCTGCACATCAAAAATGGAGGTGCATTTAAGGGTTGAAATAATCCAAAAGTATCCCATTAATTTCGAGTGACTTGTCACCAACCAGTTGCGACGTGACCCTCATCTCCATCTCCATCTCCAGCTCCAGCTCCAGCTTCAGGGACGCTCAGATATATCTACCAATCATCCAACCTCTGTAACAAAGAAGAGAATAAGACTGACAAGGACTTCATCGGTAATTTAACACACAAAACTTTTCCAGTTCCAGCCTTTGTAGCTCAAGATTGGCGAAGACTTTGATTTTCTTTTTGTCTTGTAGTTAAAAACGTAGTGGTATTACTTGAGTTTATAATCTACTGGTAATTATTGATCCATTTTTTTGAGCATGACTAGGAATGTTTTTTTTTTAAAGGATAAAAGAGAAGAAGTAAAAAGGTGAATCCTTGATTGAGAGAGAGAAGGTGAAGATGAGATACTCTTTTAAGAGAGAGAAGGTTCTTTCAAATTCAATATCCACGTTTTTAAGATTTTTGCAAAATCCTAGGAATCTTGTATGATATGATTTCCTAGAACGTCAACATTTCTTGAAAAGTCGAAGAACGTGGATCCCAGACTTTCTTGCCAAGTGAAAATACCTTAAAAAAAACAGAGAAAAGTTTGCGCTTTTTTCTCCACGGAATCTTATAAAGACTAAGAAGCTTAGAGAATTCGCGTTTTCTCCACGGAATCTTATAAAGACTAAGAAGTTTAGAGAATTCGCGTAAAGTCTTGCCTATTTCGTTACGTATATAAGCTCTTATTCTCTCGATTACAAAGATGGTGTGGAATAGTAATTCACCCCAGTGTCAAGTCACCGGCCTTTTTGTTGCCCAACGCTCTTGCTCTGGATAGGATCTGTTCTCCTGGCACACTATGTGCTCTAGAACTAGTTTTGATAGGATTTTTTCCAAGTTATTTTTAGAGCCTGTTTGGAACTAATTCTGAAGTGGTCAAAATTGGTTTAAGCTGAATTAAATCAGGTTGATAGGTGTTTGACAAACATTCAAAACTGATAAACACCATTAGTACCAGAATATCCCCATTAATGATAAACACCATTAGTAAATTTTACTTAAACAGTAATGTTTTGGTCATTTGCCAAGTTGATAATTGTTTTTAGCACATTTTATCCAAAACATTATAGCTTAAAGTTAATTCTGTAAAAAAATAAGACTAAGATTTGATTTAAAGAATCAATCACTAACAGACGATTAGCGTAACAGAATAGAAAGTTGGTGCATCTTGATTTATATTACAGTTGCTATATATCTTTGTTGCCTAATGTTCTCGCGTGCTGAACACGACCGGCTCTCTCCCACACGAGTCCGAAAAGTTGTGTTTGGTGCGAGAATACTCGGACGACGTAAACGAAAGTTTGATTTGATCTTGAATGGAAACTTCACAACCAAAGTTTTGTGGCTCTACTGGATTATCAATAACTAAATGTTGAGTCCTTTTAACTCATTAAATTGGAAAACTTAGGGTTGAATCTTTCCATTGGCCCAGGCATACAACTTCCAACTCCGATCAATAATGTACATGATACACTCATCTCCCAACAAATACTGGCATCACTTTTTGGGACTTGAATGCAACAAATTTTTGTTTTGGATCATCAATGTCCCTTTTTCTGGGTGGTAACACACCGCCAGCTGCTAGCTGAATAATACTCTCTCTCTATAATTGGCTCCAACTGCCTAATCAATGTGATCGAGTTGCGTCCCAACAGCAAGATTCTTACACCTTTCTATCTAAGGGGTAAACGGACGTCATTAGTGACAAGTAATTATGAGTCTTTAATTTAGTGGCGATGTTTGCAATATATATAGACACATTACATGTGGTGTTTGTATGTATGTGGTAAACGAAAGATCCGTCATTAGCAACAAATTTTGAGTTCTCAAGGGCAATGTTTGCAACATATAGACAGATTACGTGTGATGTTTGTATCTAAGGGCTAAACGAGGATTCGTCATTAGTAACATGTTTTGAGTTATTAGTGGCAATGCTTGCAACATAGACATAGTACATGTAGGGATTAAATATACATTGGTGCTCTAAAATTACCCCGAAATCGCACTTGAGGGTCCAAATGTTTATTTTTTTTACACTAAGGGTTCGTTTGACAAATTTTTTTTTTTGGTTTTCAGTTTTTAAAGAGCAGTTTTTTAAAGAGCAGCTTAATTTTTTTTTTTATAAAAACAAGTGGGTGTTTGATAACCCCTTTTTTTTTTAGGTTTTTTTTTTTGGTGTTTGGTAACCCTTTTTATTTTGACTTTTTTTTTTTGGTGGTTTGCGGTGGCGGTGGTGGGGTGCAGCGGTGGTGGCCGGTGGTGGCGGTGGTGGCCGGCTGCCGGAGGGGCTGCCGGCAGTCGCCGGCGGTGGTCGCCGGCGGCCGGAGGTGGTCGCCGGCGGCCGGAGGTGGTCGCCGGCGGCCGGAGGTGGCTGCCGGCAGTCTCCGGCGGTGGTTGCCGGCGGCCGGCGGTGGTCGCCTGAGGTGGCTGCCGGCGGTGGTCGCCGGCGGCCGGAGGTGGCTGCCGGCAGTCGCCGGCGGTGGTCGCCGGCGGCCGGAGGTGGTGGCCAGTGGTGGTGGTGGTGGTGGCCGGCGGCCGGAGGTGGCTGCCTGCAGTCGTCGGCGGACGGAGGTGGTCGCCTGAGGTGGCTGCCGGCGGTGGGAAGGTGGTGGTGGTGGTCTAAGAAAAAAAAACCAAACGGGAAAAAAAAAACCAGTTTCTAGAGTTTTTTTTTCACTCTTTTTTACTCTTCAGTTTAAAAACTGGTTTTTAAACTGAAAAAAAAAAATGGTTACCAAACGCTCCTTTTTTTTTCAGTTTTTAAAAACTGAAAAAAAAGAGGAAATTTTTTTTGTCAAACTAGGCCTAAGGGTCTGCAGTTTCAAATTCACAATAAGTAAGGACTTTCGTCCAAATTCCTAACGATATAGCCAAAACCGTCAGGGGCAATTTTGTCAAGCGATATTTGTTTTTTGGGTTAAATATACTTTGGTACCCTGACCTGAAGGTCCGAATGTTTATTTTTTTACACAAAATGGTATGTATTTTCAATTACGCAATAAGTAAGGCCTTTTGTCCAAATTTCTAACGTTCTAGGCAAAACAGGGACAATTTTTGTCAAGCCATATTTGTTTTTTCAAAGAACTCATTTGAAATCATCTGTTTCACGGCCCAAACCTTTTAACTACCCCAAATCAAATTCCAACCTTGAAACCCTAATCCCGTACTGCAAAAACCCAAAATCGTGATCGTAATTCTAATCTCGTACTGCAAAGACACGAAATCACAGCAACAAGCAACTCCATTGAATTCACGCAAATCACCTACGACTTCACCTACCGGCTACCGCATCGTCACAGCAATGCAATCACCACAGATCGGGCCTATACCAGATCGACATCACCACTGTCGAACCATCACCAAGCCGTGGGGTTGCTACCATCAACCCACGACACCATCGTCAAAAAGTCGAGAGAAAAATTGAAAGAACGAAGAGGCAAAAACAACGCCGATGTCTCTAGCGCCAATCGGCACAACGGCTGCTCGCCCTCCACTGCCATTGACGGTCACCAGCACAAACCAACGGCAATGCCACTTTGCCATATAACTCCCATCAGCAGATCGGCCGCCAAAGGCCACAATCACTGCATAACCACCACGGGTGAATAACCCAGTCACACCAGGACGATTTTGAAAAAAAATAAAGCTGACTTGACAAGATTGCCCCTGATGATTTTGCCCAGAATGTTAAAAATTTGGACAAAAGTCCTTACTTATTGCGTGATTGAAAATACAGACCCTTTTGTGTAAAAAATAAACATTTGAACCCTCAAGTGAGATTTTAGGATAGTTTCAGGGTGCCAAAGTGTATTTAACCCAAAAAACAAATATGGCTTGACAAAATTGCCCCCGATGGTTATGGCTAAATCGTCAGGAATTTGGACGAAAATTCTTACTTATTATGAATTTGAAACTACAGACCCTTTTGTGTGAAAAATAAACATTTGGACGCTCAAATGATATTTCAAGATAATTTCAGGGTACTAATGTGTATTTAACCCTACATGTGGTGTTCGATGAAAAGATAGCGCACTAGTGTAACGCCACGTCTCCGTGTAACAACAAATCAGTATTATCTTAAGCGAGTAATGTCAAGAGCCATTATTGTGGTAATGGCCCAATATCATTATCTAAGCATTGCCCTTACTATTGGTACAAGTTATCATCCCCTGAGTTATGGAAGGACATATTTGAACTACCCCGAATTCCCAATTTGGTACACAAATACCTGATTTTTACTCGTTAAGTCCGAGGGTTCATTGAATAGCCACTGACTTTTAGCGAGAAATCCTTAGGCGACGATTGCCATGGAGTTACTACTAACGCGTAAAAGTTTAGCTAAAACAGGTAATAATAAGTAAGTTCAGCTAGCAACTTATTGTTAGTGTTCAGTTCTATGTCAGGTGACTACTTGAGTAGATCTTTTTAGCAGTCTCTAAACAGCTACGAGCACTCTTGCACTGCTTCACATGATTGTATCGTGAATTAATGGTACGAAGGGTGTGATTGGCCATTGAGTGCGTACGATGGAGAGCTACCCTCTGTCTATTCGGAAGCGGTTATCAATACCTTTCAAAACATGAGACAAGAGATGCTTGTTACTTGTTAGACTCCTCTACCTCCAGAATTAATGAGAAATTGGATTGGGGCAACAGGGACAAGTTCTCGATAACAAAGGCTCTCAATGATACATCATCACGAATACTTTTGTATTGCTACATCTAGTCCAACTGCTCCATCACGACGTATGAATTCAATTATTTCTTCTTGAAATATACGTACATGTCAAGTCTTAACATGGAGTAAAGAGAAACACGTGAAAATAAATAAAAAAGAAAACCACGTAACATAAAAGAATTTACTGGACAAGCATTGCTCTCCTTATCATGTATAGCTAAGAGTATTTTTTGGGTGAGACAACTGAGCCAGCCAACTGAGCCAACTTAGGCTTTGTGAGGAAAGAGGCGGACGGGGAGGCCCTTGGCAGGAATGGGCATGGGGTTAACAACAATTTTCTCGTCAGGAATCATCTTCTCCCACTTGAACCTCCTCACAAGGTGGTGCATGAAGACCAGTATTTCCAACCGGGCGTACTCTTTACCGGGGCACATCCTAGGTCCTCCGCCGAAAGGTACAAACGTGTAAGGAGCGGGTCCAGTCCCCTCGAATCTCGATGGATCGAATTTTAGGGGTTCCGGGAAGAATTTCTCATTTCTATGTGTCGAGTTTGCGCTCCAGTAGATCTGAGAACATGGTAATAAAGTTTTGAATAAGCGATCGGTAGAACTAAAATGAATGTTACATACGTACGTTGTAGGAAAATGCTACACTAGGTTATAAAAGAATTAGCTTACCTTCCATCCCTTTGGAATGGAGAAACCATTGTACATGAAGTCAGCAAGGGCTTCTCTGAAGGCCCCTTGGAGTGGAGGTGCAAGTCTAAGGACTTCGCATGCGACGTTCCACGAGTATTTCATTTTCTGCACGTCGTCCCAATCCAACAATTCGCCGGGAGCTTTTGAATTTGCTATCTCCATTTGCTCTGCTCATCACAAAGAATATGAAAATCTAATTAGCTGGTTGGCAATCTTATCAACTTCCCAGGATTCTTCTTGGCCGGCAGAAGGAAAAACTTTCATGTCATCAATAAATAAAAGTACTCTTTTGTTGGGTAACGAAACATTTTACTTCATGTTAGGTAAATAAAAGTACTCTTTTGTTGGGTAACAAATCCCGATCAATAAATAGTCTGGCATTTAGTATGGTACGTACGAAGTTTAACTGTACTTTACTAACTTGAATGTCGTGAAGATCCAGTTAACTTTACTTCATGTTAGGTAAATATGTACTGAGAGCTTACCCTTGCGGACTCCCTCGTAGATCTCAGGCAGCTCGGCAAGATATTTGACGATGAAGGTGCAGGCAGAGCTAGCAGTGTCATGTCCACCAATCAGCAAGCCTAAGATCTTGTCGGCAATATCCAACTCGGCCATGAACTTTCCATCTTCATCACTAGTCAAAAGCATGTGCGACAGTATGTCTTGTGTTGGCGACGCCTTTCCTTCCGCCAGGTCGATCTTCCTTTGCTTGATGATGGCGTGTAGCTCCTTCCTGATGAAGTTTGAGGCCTTGATGGCTCGGTGAAAAGGAGTTCCGGGCAGGTCTATGGGGACCGAGATGAGCCCCGAGGCCAACAAGTCAAAAGGATCGGCAAACTTGGCGACGTGGTTAGGGTCTTCGATGCTTAGAAAGAGGCGACAGGCGATCCAGAAGGTGTATCTCTTGGCGAGCGGGAACACCACGACCTCGTCCTTGTTGTCCCATCCTGCGGCAAAGTGGCGCCGCGTGATGTGATCCATGATCCCCACGTACTGTTTTAGAGCCTCGGGCTTGAAGAAACCCGGGAGCATCTTCCTCATCTTGATTGCCTCCTCTTTCGAAGAGCTGGCGGCGCTTGATGAAGGGAAGACCTTGTCGACGGAGGCGGGCCACCATGCCTGGACAAGCTTGTTCTCGTTGGAGAACAGGAACTTGTTCCCGGAAGCGCCGCAGAACACGGCGGCTTTCTCTCCCAGGAGTGACGTCCTGAAGACGGTGGACGAGTACTTGGCCATCCGGTCGAAGATGAACTTCTCCGGGTGACCCTTCCACCCGGTGGAGAGAAACTCGAGGCTCTCTCCGACCACGGGCCATCCTGTCCTGCCCGGAGGAAGGATTCCTCCGGCCAAGCCAGACTTGTTCTTGTAAAAGAGGAAGTGAAGCGAGAGAGAGACCAAGAGAACAAAGAGGCACAAGAGAGACACATAGAAGAGCTCCATGGCTTGTGCTCTCAACCCAAAAGTCCTCACAACAGAAAGGGAAAAGATGGCTAGCTACTACTCCTGTAAGTAAGTATTGAGTGTCTGCATTGTAGGTAGGCTTTACTTATAGGCACGTATGGGTGGACATTTGTTCATTGGTTGTTGCAAGTGGAAATATCAAGGTCAATTTGTGCAAGCTTTGAAACTGAGAAAACAATCAAAACATATACCCAATAGTCCATTCAAAGTTATTTGGGGTGCCCTGGTTTTCTCACTCCACTTCTAACGCGTGTGAACACATTCTATATATAATAGCAGTTTTTCTAGGCTTACACATCGCACGTAGCAACGTTTTACACTCTTGCGTGCATGTGTGAGCATGGGGGTGGCGGGCGGGGTAGATATGAATACACAAGGAACGACGGTCGGTGCGAGTTGGACTACGTACACAACATAAATGCTGCAATAGTTTTAAGAATTAAAATTATCACTCTTGTTGTTGACGTTAAAAATAATAGTTCATGAAAATATTTCGTCGTTAAATTATACATTTAACGATATGTTTTGATTGATTACGCTAAAGGCGATGTACGGTACATAGATGATCTTAATTTAGGGAAAATTACAAAAATCACCCTCGTGGTTTGGGCCAGTTGCAAAAAGACCCTCGTGGTTACAAAAGTTGCAAGAAGACACCTGAGGTTTAAAATGTGTTGCATCCGTCAAGAACCGTTACGGAATCAACGAATTGACTTAAATACCCCTGTATATAACCACACTGTATGGTTTGTGAAACCCTAACATTCAATCTAATTTCCACCTTCTCTCAAATGAACTCGTCGCCTCCTTCTACCAAAATTTGACAACAAATCACCAGATAAATAAGAAATCTACAAAGAAGAAGACAAATCACGAACAAAATCGAACATAGGGCTGATAAATCGATTCAAACTAGAACGAGCGAAGATCGAAGAAGAAAATGCCCATCGTCGTTCTCCCTCCGACGATCCCTCCCCCGGAAACCAACTGCCCAAGCCCCCGGTGCCATCGTCGTTTTCCCACCGACGATCCCTCCCCCGGCAACCAACTGCCCAAGCCCTCAGCGCCATTGCCATTCAAGTGCCCAACGACAACCAATTGCCCGACGACCCATCGCCGATCTCTCACCGAAGGCGCCTTCACCCTGCATCCAGCTGCCCAACACCGCCGTCGCGAAGCTCCGCGCCATCGTCCCTGTCGTGGCTGACATCCCCATTACTCTGCCGTGGCTGCTGTCCCCGTTGCTGCGACCACTGTCGTGGTTGCCGTCCCATTGTTGCTGCCTCTAATTGCGTTTCTCTTAATCCATCAAAAGGTGAGTATAAACTCACGTTATAAGTTTTGGGCGTTTCTCTTAATCCGTCCCAAGGTCAAAGACATATATCCAAGGGCAAAAACGGGATTCAAATGTGTATTTAGCAATATTACTTGCCATCCAGGCGCGTTGACCCCAAACGCGGTTAAAACAAACGGTATTCTTGACGGGTGCAACACATTTTAAACCTCAGGTGTCTTCTTGCAACTTTTGTAACCACGAGGGTCTTTTTGCAACTGGCCCAAACCACGAGGGTGGTTTTTGCAATTTTCCCCTTAATTTATGTTCTATACGCCAGCGTTTGGGGGGGGGGGGGGGGGGGGGGGTTGGAGGTAGGTGGATATGAATATAGGAAGTTGGACTATACACTAGAGTAGTGTAGTTATATAGCCCGAGTCAGAGAAGGCAGCGGGCCAAAGACGAAAGAGATGACTCGGTCGTGAGTGCCGTCTTCATTTTTATTTAATACGGAGTAATAATTAAATAATGACGACGGCAGCTGAAAAAAGTTGGTAGATGACTACTCTGCGAATAGCAACTCAGTACGGAAGAGGCTCCGTGATTTCCATTTCCAGCACACTTTGACTGTTGTCTGTCTTCTTAAGTATCATAAATATTCCTCAAATTTCGTATATAATAATAAGTAATAGTCGTTAATTATTTTTAGTGACTTTTCTGCTAACACTTTCAACGATAATTTTTTATCGCTTATTTTTAGTGTCAGTAAATAGAAGTTACTAGAAACATATGACAATCATTAATTATCGCTATATGAGAAATAGAAGGAAAATTCTTGAGACTTTAAAGTATACTATATTTAGTTCTGAATACAACCTCGCTGGTAAAAAAAAAAAAAAAAAGATAATAACAAAGGTTGTATTACATGCTCATTTGCGTAATACATTTGATGCTTTTCTCATTTTCCTTCAGTTTTTTAACGAGAGATAAAGGTGGACATGCAATCAGATCAGTAAAAACTCATAATTAAACACACCGTCCTTGATATTAAATCTCTAAAGCTAGATTGCAAATAGCCCCTAAGCTTTGTAACTTTTGACGGATAGAACTTTAACTAATTAATTTGGAAAGTTGAAATCCTGACGCTTTCCATTTAAAGTAATATGACGGTCTAAACTATATGATATCTGCTTGCAACTCTCGTAACTTCTTAGAGGGGGAAATCTATCCAACATACTTTTTGTTTTTTCTTCTTCGGTTACCAATAAACCCAACACCACCGAACGACCATCGGCCACGCCACACCGTTACTAAACCACCTCTCCCTCCCTCTCTCTCTCTTTGCCCCAACAAAAATCGCATCGATGCACCACCAATCACCACCACCACCGCCATCGAACCCCATTTCCCGCCCTCACTAATCCACCACCACATCCTCTCTCTCTCTCTCACAGCCCAAATTTGCATTGACGCACCACAACCACCGAACCCCATTTCCCTCTTTCACTGATCCAGCACCACATCCAAATACCTCTCTCTCTCTCTCTCTCTCTCTCTCACACACACGCGCGCGCGCGTGCGCACGTGAGGCGCGAGTAGAGGCATAATCTATACGTCTAATCCAAAGTCCTTCCTCAAATCCTTACGTGCTCCAGTCCGACACGGCTTGCATACGATAGCATTACGAGCTTCCTAGCCGAGTGATGGCATCAGGTAATTAGGCCATCAGAGCATCGTTTTCTTGCGGGATTTGGAGGCGGGCTTTGCGAGTCTGTCTGCAATAGAGAGGATCTGCTTAAATGGGTGCTCGTAGAGTTCTCTCAAAAATGTGGGAACTTGAGGAAGCGGGCTTGGATTTCCAGCTGTCCACAAAACCCATCGATCAGCTGTTCTTAGTGGGGGCGTAGACTACAGAGATGATGGGCTTGATTGTGTGGGTTCTAAATTTGGGTTTGGTGGGGAGGATTGAAAGGAGGTAGGTGATTTTCTGGGACTTGACAAGGGAATTAGAAAAGAGAGCAAAGTTGCTGCTGCTTGTCCGAGCCATTTGCTTCTTTGTGTGTGGTGTGCTTTTGCCATCGGGAGATGGAAGTTGATTATAGTGCCAGTTTTTCAGGTGCTGATTATGGTGTCTACAGTGGTAGTGACGAGTTTGGTAGATGGAGATGGTGGTGGTGCCGTCGTGGTAGTTTGATAGTTGCGCGGAGGATGGAAGACATAAATAGGTTGGACAATTTTGCCCGTGAAAAAGTTGCGTGCAATACACGCACGAAAAAGGTTAAAGAGTTAAAAAGTTGGGTCAAATTGCTTTGATTTGGAAAAAAGTTAAAGAGTTTATTTGCTAAGAGTAACAAACATTAAGGGGTAATATGCAATTTAACCAATCTCCAAATCTTATATACGGAGTACTCTCTCCGTCTCCGTCGTCCATAATTTGATCGATATATTGTGTGTTTCTCATTTTACCATTTAAAGAGCGGAGGAGAAGAAAATGAGTCAAATTAAAGATTTAAGCGATATATTGTGTGTTTCTCATTCTACTCTTTAGAGAGAGGAGGAGAAAAAAAGTGTGTCAGAAGAGAGAAAATGAGTTATTAGAGTGTTAAATGTGGAGAGAGAAATGAATAAAAAAAATGTAAGAAAGTGGGCCACGAGAGAGAAAATAAGTTGATGAAGATTTAAATGTGAAGGGAGAAATAGAATTAAAAAAAGTGTAAAAAGATAAATATGTAAAAGTACATACAAAATCTTTTTTAATTTAAAAATGAGTAATTTTTGTGGGACGGCCTAAAAAGAAAAGTTAATCAAATTATGTGGGACGAAGAGAATATATATACGTAACATATTGCCGTCATATCGGATATTATAGGCAAGCCTCTGGTAGTTATGGAATAGGAAGCCAAGCTGATCTCAAATCAGTGAGCGGTAAGTCAATGCCTTGATTGAGCACTGAAGCTCACTAGTTCTAAATTCTAATATGGTCCGTGGCTACACAGTCGAATGGTCCGTGGCTACACAGGAACCCGTGTCACAAGCACAACAGCCTGCTTGCCAACTATGAAAGCATGCATTTCGTGACACAGGCTGTACTATTTTCCCTTTCTCAGGGCACTGTTCTAATTTTTGCACTTACGAACACAGAATTGCAACTGTTCAGGGATGTTTACATGTAAGGTGCGATATAGAGTCCATAGCTGGAGTTTTCAATTGTTCAGAGATGTTTATAGCTGGAAAAAAGCTCAATTTACAGTCCAAAATGCAGAGACCTCTTCTCAGCTTGGGAGATAGAAAACCAAGTGCTTTTTGAAATCACCATGAACTGATTAGAGCATCATGTGCAGCGCTGTACTGAATGCAAGTTCTATTTTCTGTTTGAATCTGTACAGTTTGTATAGTTTTTTTTTTATGTCTTCGAATTATACATTAGGTTTGAAGGTTAATGAAACACATGGACCTCAGACCAAATATATATTTGGTTTCCCTCGTGAAGGAATGGATGGGCAGAAATCATTAGACAAAAAGTAAAACAGAGGAATGCAAAAATGTAGACCGAGAAACTATTTGGATTCTAGAATTAAGGGTCTACAACCCTCCCATATAGCGCGAACGATGAGCGCTAAATATAATAATGACTTTCACTTAATAACGCCGGAAAAGTGACGACAACAATCGTTGAGAATGAAAAATAAAATGAAAGGATAGCGTCTTGTCCACTCCTTGCTACAATGGAAGTGATGAAAGTCCATGCAAGATATTTCTCCCCCCTTCACATCACATGTCACAAGTTGTGAAAAAGTCCATATGCAACAACCTAAAGCATGTCTTGTTTCCAACAATGACCGGTTTAATCATCATTAACTTTAATAAACTGATGGATGGATATGAGTGCGAGACCTATATAGCGTCAAGATGGCTCACAAGTTATCAAAAAGTCCATACGCAACAAGCTAAACCATGGGTTTCTAACAATGACCGGTTTGGTGATCATTTCTTACTTTGATGAACTGATGAATATATGTGCGAGACATAGATAGTCAAGATGGAACAGTTTTACAAGGAGGCTGACTCTTTCTGTTATTCCATCACACTGTGTTATGTAAAGGTGGGCGAAGTCTTCATTCTTGTTACCGCAAAGGTAATGGGAATCGGCCGGTGTCATGATCACCACCAGCTACCGAAGAATTGTTTGAACCCAACAAAGATCAGCCGTGGTAGTGGCAAGATCCTTGGCTTCCGTGGTAGCACTGGGCCGAGAAAAGGTGGGTTGCTTCCGAGAAACCAAAGATAAGATTAGAACTCAAACTCAAAGAACAAACCATATACCTTAAGATTTTTATCTCATATCTTCTTACACACTTGGACCATCTTACACATTTTTTTAGTGCTTCTAATTAACTCCAAGACATGTTATTAAGTTATCACTAACTCACCACTTCAATAACATATTAACCAATTATTTGCCCTACGCACACATCACTAATACACCTGTAACTTGTGCACCACGTACTAATACCAACTTAATGAACTAGTCACATGTCCACTAATCACCACTCTAAAAACTAAACCAATAAACTCTAAAAACTAAACCAAGTTTATTTTTCAACATCCCTCTTTAAGCTTGGTTTATGTTTTCAAACATCCTTCATGATTGAGGGATTGATCGATAAGTGCCAATAATGGTCCTCATCTCCAATTTTATCAATAGTAACAATCTTCTTTGCCATTTCTTTTGATGTGTATCGCACGTGAATCATCTTCTTATTGCACTTCTGACAATATTTTATCATTTTTGTGCATATTGGACCTTAAACATTATTTTGAAACACTTCTCGCAATTGCTTCGATCAGATCAAACAATGTCTCCATATTCACCTAACCTGTATCGGTTAACAAATTTTCCAAGCCAAGTAGAGAATGGTACTCTATATTTCTTACATGACAAACTTTTCAAAATAATCTATAATTTTCTTTTTTCTTTTTCTTTTGATGTCTTGAAATTGTACATGCATTTGGTTTTAGGCTTAATGAAATACAAGGAACTTTGACCCAATTAAATTTTTTTTTTTGGACTTTGATTTCCCTGATGAAGGAATCGATTATAACAAAATTATTAGACAAAAAGTCAAACAGCTCAACAACGCAAAAATGTAGACTGAGAATTGAAACTATTGGGGTCGAAATTTTTTTGGCAGCAAACCGCACTCTAGGAAGAGCCTACAACTCTCTCATATAGCGACAAATGATGAGCGTTAAATATAATAAATGACATTTATTTAGTAACGCCAAAAAAATAACGATAAAAATCGTCGAGAATGAAAAATAAAATAAAAGAGATTGCTTCTTGTCCACTCCTGGGTACAATCCAAAGTCATGAAAGTCTATGCATGATATTTCTCTCCCCTTCACATGTCGCAACTTGTGAACACGCGACAAACTACACCGTAGGTTTCTAACAACGACCACTTTGATCATTTTTAGCTTTGATAAACTTATGAATATATGTGCGAGACCTATACACTCAAGATGGAACAGCTTTACAAGGAGACAGGGGGGGAACTCTCACCCGACGGGAGGGGGCACCCACCCACCTCCACCCACCCAATTTTTGTGATTTCTTTTTTAATTTCCTATATATTCCAAAAAAACCATTATATCGTAAAAGTAATTAATTAGTGATTTGTTTTATTGCATTTCTAACTCTTTGTGTTATCGGTCGTCATAGTTTTCTTCTTTCTTATTCTTTTGTTCCATTTTCATTCCTTTTAATTTCAAAATTTTGGATTACGAAAAAAAATATGAACGATCGAGGTTAGTTTTTAGTTTTTTAGTTTAAACTAGTATAGAGCACGTGCGTTGCACGAGAATATAGTCAAGAGAAATATTTGAGGTGATATTATTATCTTACTTGGGATAAAAAATAATGTAATTCAATTATGTTCTCAACTTTTTGTGAATTTTTTAGAAGAAATGTTATTTGATGATCGCAATTGTAATTAATTCAATGCTTGAAAATATTCTTTGTAAGCTTTGGATTGAAGAAATGTTTGATGGTACCGTTGAAAATAAAAGCAAATAGAGAAAAAGAATGAATTTACGTCTTTATTTTTGTAAATTATTAAATTGGTTAATGGTTAAGATTTGTAATTTTCAAGACCAGGTCCTTTATGTTTCATCAATAAGAAACACAAAACACTCAGTCTTCAACTGCAATGACCGAACATATTTTCAATTCAAATTTGCACCATATTTGAGCCTTGTTTTTTATTTAACCCTTTTTTTTGTTTTCCTAACAAGTTTCTGTTTCTTAATTGATTTTTCACGTATTTTAGTTTCTTTATGTTGTTTTCGTTTTTCAGTTTTTCAATTGGTTAATTGTTTACTAACCTAAAATGAAGAAAGAAAATTACAATTCTCATTAACCAGGTCAATATCTAATATTTATTTTATTTTAACTAAATTAAAAGAATATAATAAAGGAACTTTTTTGTTATGTTTTTCTTTCTCATTACACTTTTCATTTTTCAATCAATGTATAAAATAGATTCATTACCCAATATTATTTTAATTTCATCAAAATTTAAAAAGGAGTAATAAAAGAAGGGTAAGAATGTAATTAACGTAATTAACGGAAGACATAATCGTCAAAAAATAATTTATAAAATTTATACTTTTAGAGGTAGTGCGCGCGCACATACACCCACCCACACACATACATATATATAAATATATTTTTAACAACTACATATTTTGTTTCCCAATATGTAAATATTGATTTAGATTAAATTTATAACATAATGTTTCTTAAAAAAAAAAAAAAAAAAACTAATTACGGAAGGTAAAGTTGTTATTGAAATAACTGACGGAGGCTAAAACCCAAAATGATTACACAATTAGTAATTAACAATAATATTTATGAAAGGGTAGGGTAATAATGAAGTAGTATTTATGAAAGGGTAGGATAATAATAGAGTAGTAATTATTAAAGGATAAGATTGTTATTAGAGTGATTAACGAAGGACATAAATGAAATAAAAAGATTTACAAGATTCGTACTTTTATAGGTAGTATATATATAAATTATTGTAAAATATTTATTTATAACCGAACAAGTGTACTCATATAAACCCAAAGGGGTTGGTGGAGTTGGCAAGGGGCCTCGAGGAGTGACCTTGAGGCCTCGAGTTCGATTCTCCTCCCACCCGAGTTATATATATGAAATGCAGTTCTAATATATATATATATATAAGTGTACTCATATAAGTAATATAATCACATTGCTAATATATCTATACAGTGATTAGTAATTCGTTATTGATTCACCTTCCCAAGTTAAATAAATCACTATGAATAGTAAATTAAAATGATTAGTAGTTAATTGAATAATTTATTATGCATTTAAGTATTCAAGGAGTGACGCTAATTATAATATGATAATTGTTTTTATACCTTTTGACCCCTCGATTAGATTTTCAGGTTCTAGCTCTGTAAGGAGACTAACTCTTTCTATTCTTCCATCACACTACGTATGTAAAGATGGGTGAAGTTTTCATTTTTATTATTGCACAGGTTAAAGAGAATCGGTGTCATGATCACCACAAGCTCCCGAAGAATTGTCTGAACCCAACAAAGCCCAGCAGTGGTAGTGGCAAGATCCTTACACTCAGCTTTAGCACTAGGCAAAGAAACTGTGGGTTGCTTCCGAGAAAAGCAAAGATGATATTAGGACCATAAAAGATTTGTTGGAGATTAAAGATCACTCAAACTCAATCACACAAATATGAGGAGGAGACATAGAGACAAGTACTTGAAGAGAACATACAATATATCTTAGAAATTTTATTCTATCTTCTTATACTTGCACCATCTTATACATTTTTATAGTGCTTCTAAGTAAATCTTAAATACGTAAATAAGTTACCACTAACGCACTACTTCAATAACGTATTAGCCCACTACTTGCTTTTAGCACATATCACTAAGACACTTATAACTTATGCACCACTAACACACAACTTAATGAACCACTAACATGTCCACTAATCACCACTTTGAAAACTAAAACAAGCTTATTTTTCAATACCACCCTTTAAACCTGATTTATGTTTTCAAATATTCTTCATGATTGAGGACTTGATAAGTGCCAATAATGATTATCATCTCCAATTCCATCATCAACTACAATCTTCTTTACTATTTTTTCTGACGTGTATCTCATCATGGTCATCTTCATATTGCACCTCTGACAATATCTCATCATTTTTGTCCATATTGGACCTTGAACATTATATTGAGACACTTTTTTACAGTTGCTCTAGATCAAAGAACGTCTCCATGTTCACTCAACTTATATCATTAAACAATTCCCTAAGCCAAGTTGAGAATGATACCCTATATTTCTCACAAAATCCTTCCTATGGCAAGTATGACAAACATGTGAGAGTAATCATCCCGGCATAATTTGTCAAAATTTCATCATCCTTGACAACATATTCTTCAGGTAATCTATATATTTTTTTATAACTACATAGAATGTGTCCATTACCTTTTCAAGCGGTGGCTCTTCATCTAGTGAAGATGATTTAATCTTATTTTCTTCTTTTGTATAAAAATTAAATTTATACATGAGCTGTTCACCTCTTGACTACCTTTGCCAATGTTCTCACTTTCACCTTTCATTTTGAGCATTGTAACCAACATTTGTTTTCTCACGCTCCATATTTTCAAATGGCTCTTTTCCATTTGTCAACTCTCCGTTCTCATTAGCTTCAAAAGCCTTGAACTCTTTTTCATCATTTGTCTCCTCTGTTTCTTCAGCTTTGAAAGCGTGAAACTCTTTTTCGTCCTACATTAGAGTTTCTTCTTCGAGATGTTCACTATCTTCATTTGTGAACTCATATTTTTTCCTACTCTGTACTTAATACTCTTTGGGTAAAAAGTCATGTTTATGATTGGAAGCAATACCCTTGATCATTCGCCAAACATCATTTGGAGATCTTAAATCTCCTATGCACATCCATATCTTTGTATGGACAGCCTTTTGCAACACTCATAATTTTGTCCCTCCTTTTAATGTCGAACTCCTTTCGACAAGCTATTATGTGATTCTTCATTGACCATATCCCACAAATCACACGATTTAAGACACAAAAAAGGACAATCATCATTCTTACATTATTTGAGAAATCGATTTCTCACACTAAATATTCATTTTGGGTTCTTTTTTTTACAACTTTAGTGACTAAAATTTAACACCAAACGTCCACTAAGACCATTGTGGCTTGTCGCTTGATACCACTTTGTTGGCGACAAATGGTTATTCAAACTTAGTCTCAAAATTCTGAGGATGATGACATGGAGAGAACTTTACAATAACGAAAAATACATTTTGACAGCAATAAAATGCGCAGTAGTAAGACCATAGAGAAATTGAGCAACTTGAGAAAATATTTGGTGGTTGTCTAACGCCATCTCATCAGTTTACCTGGTGTTAGACTACCACTAATATTATGCCAAAATGACATATATGACAGAGCGTGAGTCTTCAGTTACACATAATTCTAAGCCATGGTTAGATTGAATCTCTCCCTTTTTGGTAAGTTAATAACTTTGTAAACAAATACTCAACACAGAGACCCTGTCTTTCTCCTCTAGAATCATATCTCACTTCTCCCTTTTTCTCTCGACTTTATCGCTGCCACCGTCGCCATCTCTGGTTACAACATGTCCTCCATCATTGGATTTTTATCCTTTGCAAAGAAGATCTGAGTTTTTGGTTTATGGCAAGGGAAGAACAAATCATGAGTCATGGGTATCGATTTCCAACATTTCATAAGATTTTCTTCACCGGCATACTCAGTGCCCTTGTAACTAAACGAACACAACAAATGATTTGGAACATGATAGGTAGTTCATGATATGCAAAGGGTTTATTGTAGTGTCTATTCTTAATTTGACTATGTTACCACATGATTTTCTAAAAATGACACAAATTCCATGAACTCTAGCTCCCTTCTTTTTCTTAGCTCAAACTCACAGCAACTGCACAAATACAACCTACATTCCATCTGCACCACCACACTAATCCGAGGCACAAAAAGTCGCCATAATAAGGCACCATCACCCAATGCATGAAGTCACTCGCTCAATTTATACACCATTAATAACACAATTCTGAAAACCAAAAACCCATCTAGGGCATTAGTTTACATGCCACATTTTTCTTACTTTCCTATAATAAATTACAGGCCAGATTCCTTTATAATATTTTTTTACAGCAAACTGAAGAAAACGCACACTCAGTTAGTCTTCTATACAATAAATCCTTGCAACTTTGTTGTGGGTATTCCAAAATTTTAACAAAAAAATTGGATTTCAGATTTTTAGTTAACAGTGGTTAAAGTTTGTGATTTGTCACAATATAAGTGGTAGTCTAACGCCACGTAAGCTGATGGGCTGGCGTTAGACAACGGTCAAATATGAAATGTCATAATGAGATACTGAGACCACCGACAAGAATGTGGTTTGGATTTCAAATTTTTAGTTAACAGTGGTTAAAGTTCTTGTCTCACATATTAATTTACTTTGTGATTTGTCACAATATACGTGGTAATCTAACGTCACGTAAGCTGCTGAGCTGTCATTAGACAACCACCAAATAGGAAGTGAACCACCGACAAGAATGCAATCAAGAGTAAGATCAGAGAAAGGGATATCATCATGTTTAGAGAGTTTTGGACCGAGAAAAGAAGGGGAAGACAACGTCTTCACATTGAGCAAAGATGCACGATCAAGCAAATTAGCGGCAAATTGGGATATCCTGATAGTATTATATGGTCAGAAGTACGGTAACCTCCATTCCAAAGAAATGACATAAAGAAGAACCACGGTCCTTCATATCAAATTTAGTACGAAGAAACGAAACAAGAGACTCGATGGCAACAGAGTCTCTACCGGTAATCACCATATCATCGACATAAAGAAGAACGAAGTGCTATCAGTAGAGCTATGACTTACAAAGAGAGAACAGTCAGTCTTACTAGCAAGGAAGTCACATACAGAAATAGCAGAACTGAAATGAGCGAAACTGGTGTGGATATGTAAGTGGAAATGGACACCGGAATAGAAATTATGGAGGGGGAAATGGGGTTGGATGCTTTATCTCAAATGGATGAGGCTTCACTCAAGCTATTCAACAGAATCATGGGAACTACGCAACCAATTTTACCGTGCAAGAGAAGGAAAAGAGTTTGGCCTGCCAAATTTACCACAGGTCTGAACATAGTGCCATGGATTGTTACCAAAGACTTACCCAGATGTATCAACATAACATGCCTGAATTGAAGCCATGGTGTCCCCCTCAGTCTCTGATGCTCCAAAAGGTACCTGGTTTCTTAATACAGGTGCTTCCCAAGACATGAGTTTAGATGATGGTAAGCTAACAAATCCTAAAACTTATATGGACCTGATGACATAATGGTAGGAAATGGTGAAAGATTAGAGATTACTCACAGTGGTAATGCGAAATTACAAGTAGTAACTAAAGATCTAGCCTTACAAAATGTATTGGGTAGTTCGTCAGATAGAGAAAGGCTTGTTATCTGTAAGCCTATTGAGTTCACAGTCTCTTTGAATGTTCGAGTTTTCCTCAAATCGTTTTGGGATAGGTCACGGGAGACACAAGGGGAGGTAGCTTCCGGCAGTAGATCCGGCGACTTTTACACTCTTAATGCGCGCATGTGGTGGTGAAACATTCTTCTCAAATCGATTTCACCTACCAAGTGACAAAAGTTTGGCATCAAAGGCTTGGGCATCCACGTATCCTATCGTGGGCTTTCTTAAGAAATGATTAAGTTCTAATCCCATAAGAGAAGGATTCGAAATCTATGCTATTCTCTCTCAGAAGTAGCATTTCCCCTCCTTTGAACAGGAGTTTGTGGAACATTTTCCTGATCTAACCAGGTCTTTGGTTCGGACATCTTTAATATCCCATCCACCACCTCTTTAATCCCATTATCTTTGCAACATCTGCAATCCCATACATCTTTCCCATCTACCATCGTCCTTCCTCATAAAGTCTTGTTGTTCCCATGGATTCCCTTATAAACAAAACAAATTCCCTCCATTGTACAGATCTTGATGATCTGGTACCTGATGAAGACAGTGCAAACAAAGATTATGGGCTGACACTTTTAGCCAAAATCATCTGTTCAAAGAAATCAAACCCCAAGGTGGTCCAAACCATTCTACAAAAATCCTGGAACCCCACTCAAGGTATCAAAATCTAAACCCATCATGATAACATTTACAACATTATTTTCAACCATGAATGGGACATGAAACGCATAATGGATCACCGACCGTGGTCGGTCATGGGCTCCCATGTGGTAGTCAGAGATTGGCCACACCAGCTGAACTTGGATGAAATAGAGTTCAAACAGTCACCCTTCTGGATTCGAGTGATGGGGCTACCTCCAATCTTGATGACAAAACAGAACGCGGAGAAGATTGGGTCCAAAATTGGGAAAGTGCTAGAGGTTGACTTTACAGCTGACGGGAATCTAGCCTGGCTGAGGTTTCTTCGGATCCAAGTCCAAATAGATATATCTAAACCTCTGCATACTGGTTTCAATAGGATCAAAGACAACCGGCAAAAGATGTGGATCCGTCTGCAATACGAACGATTGCCAGATTTTTACTTTTCTTGTGGGCGTTTGGGACACACTGACCGGAATTGCCCACATAAACCGTCAATCCCGCCGGAAACTATGGCTTCCCCGTATGGGCCTTGGCTCAGAGCGGACAAATCTGACGAATGCCCTCGCTACGCCTACTGGAGCCCTGCACCTGTGTCAACCCAAACACCTCAAACTCCTTCCATGGAAGCAAACTCTGTTCAATCTCAGTTCAATGAGAGCTTGTCGGCATCGGACTTAGCCTCATCTTCCAATCCCGAAGAACAACGTTCGGCAGAGATCCTCGAAATCCACCCACCACCAAATCTGCTACCAAAACCAAACCCACCAAAACCCCTGACAAAACCACATCATGAGAACCTCACCGCCACACCTTATCTGACATCTGAGGCCGAAATTGCTGTCATACGCCCCCAACAACCCCCCTCCTTTCCATAATTCAAAGCCATCACCCCTCAGACCATATCCTTCACTGTTCCCAATCCTAGCCCCCAAATCCCATCTCCTGTAGGCCCCGGTCACTTTCCACAAACACCCTCTACTTACACGCAAACAAAAAGGAAAAACCTCTTTGACGAGTTACCACAAACTAAACGCCCCAAACTAGACCTCACAATACAAATCTCTGGCCCACAAAACCAAACCAAAAACCAAACTACAATCCCAACCATTCCAGACCGCTCCCTGTCACCTTCTCCACCTTCCATATCACATTCTACTCGAGGTGCGAAACTAAAAAGACTGAAACATTTGGCAAGAAATCATACGCACACATCCATCAGCAGCCCCCCCTCACCATACCATCTCAACTACCTCATTTAACCCTCAAATCTCAGCAGCCTAAATGCAACACAGAGGTGACAGGCTTTGGCTTGGTCACCCAACCACCATGATCATCCTAGCATGGAATGTCCGAGGGCTTGGGCGCGCTGAGCATGTCAGGGCCCTCAAAAACGATGTCAGGAACCTCAAACCTAACATCATATTTCTTGCTGAAACCCTCTCCTCTTCTTCAAAACTCTATTCACTTCTTGACTCTCTTAGCTTCCAAAACAAATGTCTTGTTCCTCCCACAGGAAAAAAACCGGCTGGTGGTCTTTGTCTTGCTTGGAAAGTAGGTGTTGATATTGAGATTTCCCTCTCTAACAGCAACATTATAAACGACCTGGTCTTCTCTGATCCTCCAAACCATCCTTGGATGATTTCTCTGGTTTATGGCCCTCCCTACTGGGCAAATAAAAGAAGTTTTTGGGATGAATTGGCCTCTGTTGCTCGGGCTTTCTCTGGTCCTTGGCTATGTATGGGAGATTTTAATGATGTTATAGATCAATCTGAGAAGCTTGGTGGAAGACCGGTAGCCTCTTCGTCTAATGGAGGTTTACGTGGACTGATAAGTGAGACGCATCTCATTGATCTGGGTTTCTCCGAAAACCCGTATACATGGTCAAACAACAGACCTCTTTCTGTAAACATCAAAGAACGGCTTGACAAAGCTTATGCTAATTCTGAATGGAGAATGTTGTTCCCTGAGGTCTCCATTACTCATTTGCCCGGAAAGTCTTCAGACCACCTTCCTATTGCGCTCCACTCCTACAGGGTGTCGCGACTGCTCCCAAGACCGTTTAAATTTGAATCTGCATGGACTCGGGACCTGTCTTCCATCAAGTAGTAAAATCGGCTTGGAGGAAACAATTTTTTGGCTCTCCCGAATTTGTTCTATGTCGGAAGACTGATCACACAAGTCTTGCTTTAAAGAGTTGGAACTACACCCACTTTGGTCACATACTGTAATATCCCGAACTTCGGGAGCCTGTTAAAATAATCATTGGTGCTCCGAAAAATAGACGGGCGTTAATTTTGGACAATGCCCGGGTATTACTAGCGTATTGGAGCTTAAAGAATTTTGGGACAAAAATGTAATTTTTAAAATTTTGGGGGTTAGTTTGTAATTTCTGGAAATATGCATTAGGTGTCAAGTTTTAGGTGAATTGACCCCGTAGATGCCACCTCCTACTAGGTTTATGACTAAGCTAAATTAAATGATTTAATAGTGGGTAGATAAGGGAGTCTCGGGTGAGAGGAAAAAATAAAGAAAAAGAAGAGAGAAGTAGACCAAAGCAGAAGTGAAAAAAAAACAAAAAGGGAAACCTCTCCCTTTCGGGAAAGAAAGAAGAAAAAATACAGAGAACAGAGAGCAGAAAGAAGGAAACAGAGGGAAAACAGGGATTTTGGGCAGCAAATTCGCGAAAGAGAAAGAGAGAGAGATTGAAGAGAAGTTCAAGGGTAATCTTCCCCTTCCTTCCTAATATGCAAATTCAATTTTTGTGAGTGTGTTTGGGCTTGGTGCAAGGTGCGGGAGTGCCATGAACATGGCTGGGCAGCCATGGTGTTGGTTTATAAGCTTGAGTGTTTAGGGTGAAGAATTGGGGTGAAACCTTGTTGGAATCATGGACATGAGACCTAAAACAACAAATAAAAGCGAAACTAATTAGGGTTTCGTAATTGGTGGGAGTTCAGTGTGCGTGGGTGTGTGTTTCAGCGTTTTGTGTGTGTGTTCTTGAGTTTGTGAGCTTCGGCTATGGTGGTAGGTGTAGGATTGTGGGTTGAATTGTGTGTTTATGGGTGTGTTAGAGTGTAATTAAGGTAATCTACTGCATTCATAATAATTTAGAACGAATTGGAAGTGAATCAATTGGTGTTCATGAAGTGTTTGTGGGATGAAAATCTGGGCTGAAGGAAGAAGACAGCTATGTGCAGTTTGGGTGAACTAGTGTGTGTATTAATTTGAATAGTAATCGTTATTGTCGCTAAAGATCAAAATTACTTTAGGCAGTTTTTCCACGAATTTTCATAAATAGTTAGAGCCACAATTAGGTAAAGTCCAAAACTGTAACCCTCGATATTTTCACGAGATGTACCCTCTGGAAATATTTGGAAATTTTTGGTATCCGTGAAGAGCGCTAAATGAGGGCATCTATTTAACAGAATTAGCAAATTATTTAACCTAGTTATTTTAATCTGATATTTTTAGTAAAATCTTATTTCACTGATAGGTATCAGATTCCAAAATTTTGTGGCATTCTGAGGCCGATAGATATTTTTTGTGAAACTGGCCTTTTAGCGCTCGGTCCGGACACTGGTTTGGGATTCTCGGACGAAAATTCTTTAAATGCTTTTTAGACCAGAAATGATACCAGGATGCTTAAAATATCGTTTTAAGATATTTTTGAGATTTTTCCGGTGCCGGAAACCCCCAGGGGCATTTTGGTAATTTGCCACCCCGAAGGGGTATTTTGGTAATTTGACCTAAGAAAGGTATTTTTGCATAAATTTACATATGGGAAGATTATTTCAGTGATTCTACTTATGGGAAGACCATTTTGGTAATTTAAGTCCGAGAGGGACGTTTCGGTAATTTTACATACCCGGTGAGGGGAGATTCATTTTGGGAGTATGCGTGAGTCTGTATTAAGTTATAATATTTTGCTATAGTCTGTGTTCTAATAGTTCGATTATTCCGTTTAGGTTAACGTTAAAGACTTCCGGTTAGATAGTTTAACTGCGGATCCAGGTAAGGGATTCTATCTGAACCCTTGGTAATGACTTTTGTCCGAACCCTTATTTTGATAACTCGTACTCATAAATACTCATTGATTTACTTATGGCTAATGCCGAACTCTGAATTGCGTATTGATATCAGCATGTTATTGCCCAGAAACCCCAATATTGAACCTGAATCGATTATTTGGAAATCTTGTGATGCTTGCATGTATTTCACGCTGAGTAAATCTGATAATTCTTTGTATCCCATTCTTCCGAATTGTTATGCCTAAATCCGATAATCGTTTTGCTACTTATTGTGATTTTCTTCTGGAAATTCTGAAAGATGACTTATTTTGATATGTTATGGTTATTGAAATCTGATCTGATCTGATTCTGGTGAAAATTCTGCTTTCTTCTGAAAATTCTGAATATTGTTATTGGAATCCGAATTGATTTCGGTGATTGAGCTTAGATTAAAGCTCATTGATATTGTTGATTTTCTGTGTTGACCTGGGTTTCCGTTCTGTGGGAGGGCGTAATAAGGCTGGTCTGAATCCTGCAGGAAAAGCAGGCTAGTACCCAAGTGGACTAGTAATTATTCTGGTACATCATGCATGTGTACACTTATGTGCTCTGCCGGAATGACATTGCAATCACCCAGGATCAACGTTGATTTTTGATTTTATCTGTTCTGTATACTGTCGTGACTGTTACAGAAATCTGGAAAGCATTATCTGAAATGATTTGTGCTTCTGTTGAAATCCTTTGGAAAATCTTCATTGTTTTCTGAAAATGATCTGTTATTGATTGATTTGGAATCCGTCGTGTTTGTTCTGGTTTATTTTGGTATCTATTTGAGATGAGTTTTGACCCTTTTGAAAAGCATTGAATTTTTTACCATTTGAAGTATTCTGGGAAGTTTCCTCGGTTAGATTCTTCGAAATCGCTTGTAATCCTGTTGTTAGTCCTTGCGCGACCTTACTGAGCTCTCAAAAGCTCACCCTTCGTTTGGCTCTCTTCTGCAGGTGATGATAAGCTGTAGCAGGTTCGAAAATGGGTTAGAGTCTGAGTGAGATTTCGATGAGCCCATCACTACGGTATAGTTAGACCCCTGCGTGGGTCGGTACTATTATTTGATCTTAGAGAATTTGAATTGCGAAGAACCTAAGCTGTAATAGTTTAAGCTAAGCAATTGTGATCTAGTATTTTGAGAAATCTGAGTTGATGCGGAATTAGATCATTTGAAGTATGTGTTAGTGAACAAATCTGACATGTTTGATGTGATCCGATAGGTTAACGACCCAGGAGTTTGGGGGCGACAGAGCTCCGGATTCCGGGGGCGTTACACATACAGTCTCAAATCAAAAGGCTATCAGAATATTTGGACTCAGCGCAACAACAAGTCCCCTCTGTAAGGAACATAGAGCTCTAAGGCCATCTTAAAAGACAGATAGATGAACATTGCATTCGTGAAGAATGGCTATGGCACCAGAAATCCAGACTCAAATGGATCAAAGCTGGAGACCGTAACACAAAATTTTCCCACCTCAGTACTATCATCAGAAGGAGACAAAATCACATTGATTTCCTAAAAAATAGTAGCGGGAAATGGATATCAAACCGTGATGAAATTGGAGTGTGCCTCAATGATAATTTCAAGGATCTGTACAAATCTTCAAATCCTATCATCCCTGATGATCTTGAAGATCTAATCCCAAATGCTCTTTCAGAGGCCGAGGTTCTTGCTCTTCAACAGATTCCTTCGATAGAAGAGATTTCCACCACTTTGAAGAAGTTCAGCAATTTAAAAGCTCCGGGTCCTAATGGTATGCCCTCCTTGTTCTATAAAACCTATTGGGAATCTATCAAATCTGAGGTATGTATGTCTATCCAATCCTTTTTCAGCTTGAACTCCCCTCTTTATGAGCTCAACCATACAAATATTGCCTTAATACCAAAGATTCAGTCCCCCACCAAAGCTGGGCACTACAGGCCTATAAGTCTCTGCAATGTGGTCTACAAAGTCATTGCCAAAATCTTGGCCAACAAGTTGAAACCCCTCCTGGAAAAAATCATTTCTCCCATGCAATCTGCTTTTGTCCTAGGAAGACTTATCAATGACAATAGTATCATTGTCCAAGAGATTTGGCATTCCATGTGAAAAAAGAAGGGAGCTGGACTAATGGCAATAAAAATCGACATGGAGAAAGCTTATGATAAAATCGAGTGGTCTTTCATCACCAAAATCTTGCACAATTTGGGCTTCCCACAAGTCTGGATCCAATGGGTGACAAATTGCATTTCGACTACTAGCTTCTCCACCATCCTAAATGGAATACCTTTTGGTTACTTCAGACCGCAAAGAGGGCTACGTCAAGGCGACCCTTTGTCCCCATATCTGTTCATCATTGCATCTAAAATTCTTACAAGATTGATTCTTCGAGCCGAAAGGAATGGAGTTCTTCATGGAATTAAACCCAGTCAGGGCAGCCCAGCTATCTCCCACCTCCTCTACGCTGATGACTTAATTATATTTTGCATGGCAAACAACAGGGAGGCTGTAGCTGTCCAAAATTGTTTGGATACTTACAACTCATGGTCGGGACATTGTACAAACCAACAAAAGTAAAAAATCTACTTCAGCAAAAATCTCAGCCACAATAGGAGCAGCGAAATTTGCAGAATTCTTCAACTGAAAAGAGCTCCTAAGGAGGCTAAATATCTGGGTTTACCTATCTTCACAAATCAGCCCAAAAGCAAACTTTTTGAAGACATTGTGTTCAGAGTGGAGAAAAGGCTAGCAAGCTGGAAAAGCAAGGTTTTATCACAAGCTGGGCGTGCAACTCTCATTAAATCCACAGCGATGGCAATACCAACGTACGTGATGTCGACTTTCATCCTTCCTAAGAGCATCACTGAAAAATTAGATAGATGCTTGCGCCAGTTTTGGTGGGGCTTCAAGGATGATGATAAAGCTCACTTCCACCCAAAAGCTTGGGATTCTATTTGCAAACCTAAATCAGTGGGAGGTATGGGCTTCAAGAGAATGCAAGATTTTAACATGGCTCTGATTGCAAAACTAGGATGGTCAATTCTAAAGCACCCGAATTACTTATGGGTTCAAATCATGAACTCTAAGTACTTGAGAGGCATCCCTTTCTTTGATTATAAACTGAAATCCAATGCTTCCTGGATGTGGAAAGGCATTTGCAATTCCCGAACTATTCTACAGAAAGGTGTTGGAGTCTTGGTGGGTGACGGCAAAGGCATGAATGTATGGAAGGATCGTTGGATCCCATCTGAAGAAGGATTTTTTCCAGCAAATGCAAGCTCGGAGGCCCATGATTTTAACTTGGTGGCAGACCTTTTCTACCCGAATACAAAAATCTGGGACATCTCCAAACTTCAAAGTCATTTCGACAGCGAGACAGTGGAAGCCATTCGAAAGATTAGAATCCCACCAAATCAATCCCAAGACTTAATAGCTTGGACCCCAAACCCGAAAGGAAATTTCACAACCAAGTCTGCCTATCTCACGGCGTTCAAGCACAAGCTCGGGCCACATCCAAGCTTTCCAACAGATTTTTGGAAGATATTGTGGAACGCAAAAATCCGAGAGAGACACAAAGTCTTGATTTGGCGAATAGCCTGGAATCTTCTCCCGACGAGAGTGAACTTAGCAAAGCTTCATCATGAGATTGACATCTTGTGTCCTCTTTGCGAAGCGGGCGTAGAGACAACCACTCATCTTTTTCTGGAATGCAGCAAGACCCGGCTGATTTGGGCAGCTTCTTTGTTTGGCTGCAGGCCCCCGGTTGGTGGACTATCTCAGGTGGAATGGCTGGTGTTGATTCTAAATCCCCCTGGAAACCACGAAGAAAAGTGCAAGTACACCACCTTTGCAGCATGCTTACTGGACATGGTTTGGTTCGGGAGGAATCAACTAGTCCACCAAGGAGTTCCTTTCAATCACAGCAAGCTGGCGGACTCCATTAATTCATCGTCCAAATCTTTTTTGGGAAGCTCTCTGAGACCAACAACATATAATCTTAACCAATTAGCTTGGGAACTCCTTTCCCTGGATGGTCTAAACTAAATTTTGATGCGGCTCTCCGAGGTAACAGAGCATGCTCAGCAATGGTAAGTAGGAACTTTGAAGGCTCCTTTGAATTTGGGTGCACCGAGCTTCTCAACACCTCTCACCCTGAAGAAGCAGAAGCATGCGCGGCTCTGTTGGCCATTAGCACAGCTCTATCTCAAGGTAAGCAGTATATTACCCTGGCAGGTGATGCAGCATGAATTATTGAGCTCCTACAGGACGATTCGTTGACCCTGGGCTGGAGGATAAGAGCTTATATTTTGCTTGCCAGGCAGCTTTTAACTAAATTTTTGTGCTAGGATGTTGTTTTTTCCCCTCGTCAAGCTAATTATGCGGCCCATAATCTTGCGGCCGATGCTTTCTTTTGTAGTTTTTTTGGTTTTGTTCCTTCTTCTTCCAATCTTTTGTTAAACTTGGAAGAAGTTCGGAACATTGGTGTATCTTTGTCTTCTCTTCTAATTAATATAATTCCGTCGGTTTACCAAAAAAAGTGGGCTTTCTTAAGAAGAATAACTTCATTTTCAGCAATATAACACATAAACTTGTGTGCGGTTGCTATCAATTAGCTAAATCTTTTCAGTTGTGTTTCTTAGCGATAAAGGATCATTCAGATCAAACTTTTGAAAAGATATATTTTGATTTGTAGGGGCAGCTCAGATTCATTCGGTTCAGGGGTTTAGTTTTGGTGGAAAATTTAACAGTTATATAAACCAACTGTTCCACTACCAAGGGCCAATTGTCAACTTACAGGTATACATGTAATTCAAAACGTTAGCACTTTATTTTCAGGAAAATGACGAGGGCAATGAAAAAATATCATTTCTTGAAAAAGAAGCCAGAAAAACAAAGTGCTTAAAGAAATAAAACATGTATGCGTACACTCCATAAACATGTCCTTGAGGGAATCTATGCTTTGTGAGGAAAGAGGCGAACTGGGAGGCCCTTGGCAGGAATGGGCATGGGGTTAACAACAATCTTCTCATCAGGAATCAGTTTCTCCCACTTGAACCTCCTCACAAGATGGTGCATGAACACTAGTATTTCCAGTCGGGCATACTCTTTCCCGGGACACATTCTAGGTCCTCCACCAAAAGGCACGAACGTGTATGGAGCTGGTCCACTTCCTTCGAATCTTGATGGATCGAATTTCAAGGGTTCAGGGAAGAATTCCTCGTTTCTGTGTGTCGAGTTTGCACTCCAGTATATCTGCGAAAATGTACAATAAAATTCCGAATAAGGTCACCCATAGGTTAAAAACATACGTGCATATATGTGTGCATGCATAGTTTAAATGTTACATGGTTACTAATTAAGTCAGCTCACCTTCCAGCCTTTCGGAATTGAGAAGCCATTATACATGAAATCGGAAAGGGCTTCTCTGAAAGCTCCTTGTAGCGGCGGTGCAAGTCTGAGCACTTCACATGCTACGTTCCATGAGTATTTCATCTTCTGCACATCATCCCAGTTCAAAAGTTCGCCCGGAGCTTTTGATTTGGCAATCTCCATTTGCTCTGAAAAAAAAAAAAAAAAAAACCAACAATAAATGCTGTCAGAAACGCACTCTATTCTTACGAGAGAAAATTGAGAAAGTTTAAATTTATGAATTGGATCTTTAGTCTGAAGCAAAAGTAAATGTAGATCGAACATTTGTAGCGTCACTTTCTAAACACTTTTGGCGACAAATGAAAGGCACGTGTTGTTGAGACTAAATGTGCTGCTTCTATATGTCAGATCATTAACAAGTATGACTGTATGAGGAGATGCTTCCTCTTTGGCGGCATGAAAACTGAATGTATCAGTGACTCATTCATGTCAATGGTTGACTTTTTCTTTAAGCTCTACTAGTACTTGGTATTCCTAAAAAAAAAAAGGAAATTTTATCTTGAAATTTTATTGCTGCTGTCCTCGTTGTATACTATCACTTGTATAGCGACAATTAATAATTGCTAAATATTTTTAGATGACTTTAATTTCTATCAACACTTTTCTGTTAATACTTTCAGCGACAATTATTTCATAGTAGTTATTTTAGCGTAAATAACAAAAAGTCACTAAAATATGAAATGGTATTTAATTATGCTATATAAAGGGTTGTAGGGATCTTTCTAGCTAAGCTAAAGATTTTCCTTTTATCTTTCAGGACCAATTAAATGGTAGTTAAAGTAGTACTTGTGTCAAGTAATATGAGGTTTTACCTTGGTGAACTTTCTCGTAGACGTGCGGCAACTCAGCCAGATACTTAACAATGAAGGTGCAGGCAGAGCTAGCAGTATCATGGCCTCCAATCAACAACCCCAAGATCTTGTCGGCGATATCCAACTCGGCCATGAACTTTCCGTCCTCGTCGCTAGTCAGAAGCATGTGTGACAATATGTCCTGCGTCGGCGACGCCTTCCCCTCGGCCAAGTCAATCTTCCTTTGCTTAATTATGGCGTGCAGCTCCTTTCTGATGAAGTTCGAGGCCTTGATGGCACGGTGGAACGGCGTTCCGGGCAAGTCAATCGGTATGGAAATGAGTCCCGAGGCCAACAGATCGAAAGGGTCGGCAAACTTGGCGACGTGGTTGGGGTCATCGATGCTCACAAACAGGCGACAGGCGAGCCAGAAGGTGTAACGCTTGGCGAGGGGGAAAACCACGACCTCGTCCTTGTTGTCCCATCCCGAGGCAAAGTGTCGCTGGGTGATATGATCCATGATGCCAACGTACTGTTTCAAAGCTTCGGGTTTGAAGAAATTCGGGAGCATCTTCCTCATCTTGATGGCTTCTTCTTTGGAAGAGCTCGTGGCGCCTGAAGAAGGGAACACTTTGTCGACGGAGGCAGGCCACCAAGCCTGGACGAGCTTGTTCTCGTTAGAGAACAAGAACTTGTTAGCAGGAGCGCCACAAAACACCGCGGCTTTCTCGCCTAGAAGGGACGTCCTGAAGACGTTGGACGAGTACTTGGCCATCCGGTCGAAAATGAACTTCTCCGGGTGGCCCTTCCACCCCGTGGAGAGGAACTCGAGGCTCTCTCCGATGACCGGCCATCCGGTCCTGCCTGGTGGTAGGTTTTCGCCTGATTTCTTGGTGTTGAAGAAGAGGAAGTACAGTGAGAGGGACACCAAGCCAAGAAAGAGGGAGAGGAGAGAGGCTAAGAGGTACTCCATGTCGAAAATGCTTTGTTGTTTGTGTAATTTTGAGTTGGCCCGTTGAAGTTGGTTGTATTTATAGAGTACTTTGTGTGGACTAACGGAGAGGAGGAAGGAGAGAGGGAGGAGGACTTTTTAGCTAGCTAAGTCAAATTGTGCTGCTGGCTTTGGCATTACTATAAAAGGTTCAACAAATGCCTATATTATTCAGTAGTTGCATTATCATTCCAAAAAGCATCCATACAAAAAAAAAGCATCCATACGCAGTAGTATGTTGACTCGGCCCGTTTTGAACAGTGTAGTTTTCTTGATTTCATGCATATAATTCTGGTGCTTAGTAATCTTTTCCCTTCCAAATGTCCTTTTTGACTTCTAATGAGATATTAAGTTTTTCTCGTAAGATATTAAGCATTTTTCCTTAAAATACCCTTGAAACTTTTTTTCCTATAAAATACCTGTTTTTTTATTAGAGTGTTATTAATAATAAGTGTATTTTAGACTTATCATGAGATATCAAATTTCTTTTCTTAAAATGTCCTTATTGAAACTTTTTTTTCGGCATAAAATACCCTTTTAATTTTGAATTAGATTGTTATTAAAAGATAAGGGTATTTTTGAATTTACTAAACAACAAAGAAAAAAAAATCTAAAAAAGTACCCCTTTTGGATTAGAGTGTAATTAAAAAATAAGAGTACTTTTGACTTTTTATAGAATATTAAACTTCTTTCCTTAAAATGCCTTGATTCGACTATATGCTTTCGTTAGAGTTAAGGATTAATTTGATTTTCACTAAAAAAAAAAAAAATTCCTAGGAAAACACTATAAAATAACACCTGAAAGAAACATATTAACATAGTTTTTTTGTAGCCTTTGAACTATTGTGCATTTATATATACTTCGATGCAAAAATATTGGTATAGTAAGTATCATAAAACTAAGGTTTACTTTTAGATTTTGAATAGAGACATGTTGGTCTAAGAATGTTATTGTAAAATTAGAAATGTCTATGTTTTTTTAAATGCATGTATTAATGACGACTTTAAAGAATTACTAGATTAAATCATTCTACTCTTCATTATAATTTCGATTCATGGCAAATAAGTAATCATAAGTTTATTAGAGTTATTGGGATAACCTTATTCACTTAGTGACATGGTTTTCACATTGTTGTTATCTTTGCATGTTCCATCGTAGTCCAGAATACTATATATTTGTATGATAAACATGTTCTTCGTACGGTTATTTTCTTTGTATGTTCCACTTTCATGGGTGATAGGATTAGCTTAAACTAATTTGATAAAGACTCTAATTTATTTGAGCTCCAATGATTAATAGTTTTTTTTAATTGATAAAGACTAATATATTTGAGCTCCAATGATTAATAATTTTTGTTTTTGGGCGTGAAAAATATCAAGTTTTGATACGCAAAGTAAACAAAAACATTTTTTTCTCTCCTTAAAATACCCTATTGAAATCTAAAAGGTTTATAAACATTAAGGGTGTTTTTTAGTTTTGAAAGGGTGAGGCGACAACTTTTTTGGCTAAGCTTAAGAATTTTATCAGTAAAGAGATTAGAAGTTCATTAATGGTTCTTATAGCAATAAAAAGTATGAATTCAATCAAAATGGGTGGATATCCAGCCCTACCGTATAAAGATGATCTAAAAGTGTTAAACTAAACATTAACGCTTTTTTTTAGATTTAAAAGGTTTACTAAAATTAAGGGAGCTTTTGACTTTATTAAAAGGGCTAAGCTAGATTCCAATATTTTTGGTTAAATTAAACATTTTGTTGCTAGAGAGTCTAAAACTTCACTAATGTATCTTTAATTTAGTGGCAAAAGAGTATGACCTTAATTAAAATGGGTGTAGATCTAGCCACATACTATAACATTTTATGAGAATCACTATTTACGTGCAAAGTACGTGATCTTTACTAGCATATATACATGTATATACATACATATATATATATATATATATATATATATATATATATATATATGTGTGTGTGTGTGTGTGTGTGTGTGTGTGTGTGTCTACACACACACACACACACACACACACACACACACACACACATCTACATATACATATATAGGGATCTAATCCACGACTACCGCTTGAAAATTTAAGCTAAGTTGTGAGCGCAATCTCCCCATTCTTTCATCGTGAATGGACCGGCCAGATCAATGTTTTATTTAACTTTTTCCATAGTCCACTACATAATGTAACGGATGAGAATTTTGACCAAAATGTCGCAGAGGGATTTAATGAGTTGAAGGGATTCTCAGGCAATCAATGTCCACTACATTATGTAGCAGACGACGATGTTTACTTAAAAAAAAGGTCCAAATAAGATCTTATCGGTCCAATCTGACAGCGTGAGCAGCCAGATATCGATGACAGCTTAAGTTAAATTGGCAGCAACTGCTATTAATCAGCTCCCATAAGTACTTGTTTACGTATATAAAATACAGCCATCATATGGATTATTGTAGGCATACCACTAAGTTCGAAATAGGAAGCCAAACTGAACTAAAATCATCGAGCGTAACACAGTGCCTTGAGTACTGAAGCTGTACTAGTTCTAGATTCTAATATGGTGGCTACATAGTTGAATTGATTGACTAAACTTGGAAATATTAAAAGTTGGATGAACACATTTTTCGGCTTTAATATATATATATATATATATATATGGAGCTGATCCGTTGCTAGCGCTAGCACCGTCCGCTATATAATGTAGCGAACGGTGAATTATCGTCCGCTACATTATATAGCGGATGGCAAAACAGCGCTAGCAACGTGCTAGCGCTAGCAATGGATCACAACCCCCATATATATATATATGTATATATATACATACATATATATATATATACATACTCATATCCATCAGTTGTTGCATATGAACTTTTTCATAACTTGTGACATATGAAGGGGAGAGACGTATCATGCATGGACTTTCATGACTTCGATTGTAGTAAGGAGTGGACAAGCAACTATCCTTTTATTCTATTTTTCATTCTCAACTATTGTTATCATCACTTTTCTGGCGTTACTAAGTGAAAGTCATTAATTAAAGGGTTAATTACAAAACTGTCCCCTAAGGTTTACACATTTTTGCACTTTGCCTCCCGTGTTTACAACTTTTGTAATACTGTCCCCCGGGGTTGACAAAACCATTGTAAACAGCTCCAAAATTGAACGTCCGTTCAATTTTGGACGTTAAATCATCATGTACGGTGCACATGCCATTTTGGCATGCGCAAAATTGTAATTTCGCCTTCCCCATCTTCTCCACTGTGTTCATCTCTCTCTCTCTCTGTTCCCCTTCCCCATCTTCTCCTCTTTGAGTCCCAGCCGCAGATACCAGTTGGAACAACGGCCGCTCGACGGAGACATCGGGATCGGCGCCTACGATCACGGCGGCAGCACCATCACCGAAAAGAGCCTGCCCAACGAGGGAGTCCAGATGGGTGTCAGAGGATCCACGGAAAGTGACGACGGTGATTTCGGAGCAGACGACGAGGACGCAAGCACCGGCGTTGTTCTCGGCGAGATCCTTGGCTAGGCGGAGGACGGTGTCACCGGTAAAGAAGCCCTATTGGTACATCATCAGCCTCTTGACATAAGGGTGGAGGCCGAGGAGCTTGGTGAGCTGGTAGTCGGCGCTGGGCATGTCGACGCCGGAGGTGGTGTAGAAGATGAGGTGGGTGATCTTGGACTTGGGATGGCCCCGCGGTTCAGGTCCTTCCCTACCGAAATGAGCTGCAACCCACAGCAATGAGGCCTAAGAGTCCTCGTAAGGGATTGGCAGCGGGTTCTCCGGAGCGAGCCTGTAGTCAACGGACACAACTATGACCCGGGCCAGTGAGACGAAAGAGGTTAAAAGTTGAGGGTTACGGCGTTGAAGGGTGATCCGGCATAGAAGGCTCCACCGTGGTAATGGAGAACTAGAGGGAGCTTCTCTTCTGGGCCAGTGATTCTGGGCATGAAAACTCATGCCTTGATGCTGGGTTCTGACGAGATCACGACGTCCTTTGCCTCGTCGCCGGTTCCGGGATCGAGGGCTGGTTCAATGTAAGGGCTCTCTGGGTAGCGTTCAACGCGACCATCTTTGTAGACTGGAAAAAATGGTGGGAATTCATGGGTTATTTCAGCTGTGATTGAAGCCATTGCAGAAGTAAATGGAAAGGTGAAGAGGTGAATGTGCTTCCTGTAGGTCTTACAGAGAGAGATGAACATAGTGGGGAAGATGGGGAAGGGGAAATTACAATTTTGCCCATGCCAAAATGGCATGTGCACCGTACATGACGATTTAACGTCCAAAATTGAATGGACGTTCAATTTTGGAGCTGTTTGTAATGATTTTGTCAACCTCGGAGGACAGTATTACAAAAGTTGTAAACGCGGGGGGCAAAGTGCAAAAACGTGTAAAACTCAGGGGACAGTTTTGTAATTAACCCTTAATTAAAACAATAAACTGAAGAAAGGGATAATAGTACAGCCTATGTCACGAAATGCATGCTTTCATGGTTGGCAAGCAGGCTGTTATGCTTGTGACACTGGTCCTGTCCGAACACACACACACACACACACACATGTGTGTGTGTGTGTGTGTGTTCGGACAGGACCAGTGTCACAAGCATAACAGCCTGCTTGCCAACCATGAAAGCATGCATTTCGTGACATAGGCTGCCTTGTTATGCTTGTGACACTGGGTCCTGTCCGAACATATATATATATATATGTTCGGACAGGACCCAGTGTCACAAGCATAACAACCTGCTTGCCAACCATGAAAGCATGCATTTCGTGACATAGGCTGTACTGTTTTCCCTTTCTTCAGTTTATTGTTTTAATTAATGACTTTCACTTAGTAACGCCAGAAAAGTAATGATAATAATAGTTGAGAATGAAAAATAGAATAAAAGGACAGCTTCTTGTCCACTCCTTGCTACAATCGAAGTCATGAAAGTCCATGCATGATACGTCTCTCCCCTTCATATGTCACAAGTTGTGAAAAAGTCCATATGCAACAACTGATGGATATGAGTGCAAGATTGCTCACAAGTTATCAAAAAGTCCATATGCAACAAACTAAACCATAGGTTTCTAACAATGACAGGTTTGGTCATTTCTTATTTTGATAAACTGATGAATATATGTGTGGGACGTATATAGTCAAGATGGAACAGTAATACAAGGAAAAGTTATTACAAGGCCGGACGCTGACTCTTTCTGAATATATGGGAGAAGTTTTCATTATTGTTACCGCAAAGGTGAAGGGAATTGATGTCATGATCACCACAAGCTCCGGAAGAATTGTCTGAACCCAACAAAGATAAGCAGTGGTAGTGGCAAGATCCTTAGTACTCAGCTTTAGCACTGGACCGAGAAAATGTGGGTTGCTTCCGAGAAAACCAAAGATAAGATTAGGACCATAAAGGATTTGTTGTAGATAAAAGATGACTCAAACTTAATCACACAAATATATGGAGGACATGAAGAGAACTTGAAGAGAACATACGGTATATGATATCTTAAATTTTTTATCCCATCTTCTTATACTTGTGCCATCTTGTACCTTTTTATAGTGATTCTAAATAAATTTTAGATACGTAAATAAGTTACTACTAACGCACTACTTCAATAACGTATTAGTCCACTACTTGCCTTAAGCACATATCACTAATGCACTTGTAACTTATACACTACTAACACACAACTTAATGAACCAGGAACATGTCCACTAATCACCACTCTGAAAACTAAAACAAGTTTATTTTTCAATACAACCCATTAAACTTGATTTATGTTTTCAAACATTCTTCATGATTGAGGACTTGATAAGTGTCAATAATGATCATCATCTCCAATTCTATCAATAGCAACAATCTTCTTTACCATTTCTTTTGACATGTAACTCATGTGGGTCATCTTCTTATTGCATATCTGACAATAGTTTATCATTTTTGTGCATATTGGACCTTGAGTATTATACTGAGACTTTTTTGCAGTTGCTCTAGATCAAAGAATGTTTCCATGTTCACCCAACCTGTATCACTCAAACAATTCTTCAAGTAAAATTGAGAATGATACTCTGTATTTCTCACAAAATCACTTCCCTGGGCAAGTATGACAAACTTGTGAGAATAATCATACCCGGCATAATTTGCCAAATCTGCATCATTGTCCTTGACAGCATATTCTTTAGATAATATATTATTTTTTTTAACCACACGGAGAGTGTCCATTACCTTTTCAAACGGTGGCTCTTCATCAAGGGAAAATGATTTAAACTCATTTTCTTCTTTTGCATAAAAATTAAATTTATACCCAAGGTGTTCACCTCTTAACCACCTTTGTCGATGTTCTCATCTTTCATTTTGAGCATTGTCACCACCATTTGTGTTCTCGCGCATCTCTATATTTTCAAATGGCTCTTCTCCATTTATCAACTCTCGGTTATTAGCTTCAAAGGCCTTGAACTCTTTCTTTTTTATCATTTGTCACCTTTGTTTCTCCAGCTTTGGAAGCGTGAAACTTGTTTTTGTTCTGCATTAGAGTTTCTTCTTCGAGATGTTCACTGTCTTCGTTTGTGAACTCATCTTTTTCCCAACTTTGTACCCAATACTCCTTGGGTAAGAAGTCACGTTTATGATTGGAAGCAATTGCCTCGATCATTGGCCAAACATCACTTGGAGATCTTAAATCTCCGATGCACATCCATATCTTTGTATGTACAACCTTTTACAACACTTAGAGTGCCTTTTCTTCCTTGTTTTAATGTCGAACTCCTTTCGACCAGCTATTGTATGATTCTTCATTGACCACATCCCACAAATCACATGATTTAAAACACAACGAAATGACAATCATCATTCTCACGTAATTTGAGAAATCAGTTTCTCACATCAAATATACATTTTGGGTTCTTTTTTCTACGACCGTAGTGACTAAAATTTAATGCCAAACATCCACTAGGACCATTGTGGCTTGATACCACTTTGTTAGCGACAAAGGGTTATTCAAACTTAGTCTAAAAAATATGCGGAAGATGACATGGAGAGAACTTGAAAATAACGCACAATATATTTTAAGAATTTTATATCATATCTTTTTACACTTGCACCATCTTATACTTTTTTGTAGTGCTTCTAAGTAACTTCTAGGTATGTAATTAAGCTACTAGTAACTCACTACTTCAATAACATATTAGCTCACTACTTGTACTAAGCACATATCACTAATACACTTATAACTTATGCACTATTAACACAACTTAATGAACCACTAGCATGTCCACTAATCACCGCTCTAAAAACTAAAACAATATTATTTTTCAACAAGATGCATGTTGCAGATCTGCAACGAGGAGGGTCAAAATTGCCGGCCCAGTCAGCTTTAAAGTAAGTAGTCAAACAAGTCCGTCCAGCAGGTATGAAGGAAATGCCGAAATGAAGAGTACCTTTACAATAACGAAAATTACGTTTTTTACGGCCATAAAATTCACAATAGTAAGACCATATAGAAATCGAGAAATCTGAGAAAATATTTGATGATTGTCTAACACCGTCTCATCAGATTACGTGGCGTTAGACTATCACAAATCTTATTCCAACAAGGCATATATGACAGAACATGGGTCTTCTTGTCAGTTACGCATAATTCTAAACCATAAAAAGATTGAATCTCTCCCTTTTTGGTAAGTTAGTAACTTTGTAAAAAAAATACTTAACAACACAGAGACCCTATCTTTCTCCTCTAGAATCATATCTCATTTCTCCCTCTTTCTCTCGACTTTCTAGCCGCCACCTTCGCCATCTCCGGCTACAACATGTCCACCATCACTGGATTTTTAGCCTTTGCAAAGAAGATCTGAGTTTTTGGTTTATGGCAAGGGAAGAACAAATCATGAGTCATGGGTATCGATTTTCAACATTTCATATAAGATTCTCTTCACCGGCATACTCAGTGCCCACGTAACTAAACGAACACAACAAATGATTTTGGGACAGGACAGGTAGTTCATGATCTACAAAGGCTTACTTTCACTTCTTAAAGTCATGAAAGTCCATGCATGATATTTCACTCTTCTTCACATGTCACAAGTTGTGAAAAAGTCCATATGCAACAACCTAAAGCATATCTTGTTTCCAACAATGACCGGTTTGATCATCATTAACTTTAATAAACTGATGGATGGATATGAGTGCGAGACCTATATAGCGTCAAGATGGCTCACAAGTTATCAAAAAGTCCATATGCAACAACCTAAACCATGGGTTTCTAACAATGACCGGTTTGGTGATCATTTCTTACTTTGATAAACTGATGAATATATGTGCGAGACATAGATAGTCAAGATGGAACAGTTTTACAAGGAGGCTGACTCTTTCTGTTATTCCATCACACTGTGTTATGTAAAGGTGGGCGAAGTCTTCATTTTTGTTACCGCAAAGGTAAAGGGAATCGGCCGGTGTCATGATCACCACAAGCTACACCGTATCATTGACAGAAGAGGAACAAAAATGCTACCAGTAGAGCTATGAATTGGACAAACAAATCGAGAACAGTCAGCCTTACTAGGAAGTCACATTTAGAAATAACATAACTGAGATGAGCAAAAATTATGTGGATATGTACGTGAAAATAGACACCGAAATGGAAACATAGGTGGAAATGGCGTGAATAATTTAACTCAAGAGGGCAGGCTTCACTCAAGTTACTGAACAGAATCATGGGGATTATGCAACCAATTCTACCATGCAAGAGAAGGACAAAGGTTTGGCCTGCCAAATATGCGACCGGTCTGGGCATATTGCCTTGGATTGTTACCAACGACTTACTCAGACGTATCAACATGACATGTCTGAAGCCACGGCGGCCCTCTTTATCTCTGGTGCTCCAAAAGATACCTTGTTTCTTGATAAAGGTGCTTCCAAACACATGAGCCCAGATGATGGTAATCTAACAAATCTTTAACCTCATTATGGACCTGATGACATAATGGTAGGAAATGTTGAAAGATTAGAGATCACTCACATTGGTGACGCGTAGTTACAAGTAGTGACCAAAGATCTTGCTGTGTTTATGACTTCTTTGCCACCAACTATTAGCCACCAAAGGAATAGTGTTCAACATTTCAAATTGTTGAATTGTTGACACCAAATTGTTATTGGCATGGCAAACCAACCAACACTAAAGCAAAAATAGCTATAGACTTTTGGAATCAAAATTACTATAGATTTGGTAGCACACCTAGCTAACACATGTGCAATTAGAAAGTGCCTATAAGTAAGGTCTTTCATCCATTGGCGAATTTGCAAACTTGTTAGGTCAATCTCAACATGTTTAGTGCCCGCATGAAGAACACGATTAGCACTTATATTATCACAGTATAGAGTTGGATGTCGAGAAAGAAAAAGCACAAGCTCAAGCAGAAGTGTCCGAACCAAGGAAAGATTAGCAGTGGTAGTGGCAAGATTCTTATACTCATCTTTAGCACTAGACTGAGAAACTGTGGGTTGCTTCCGAGAAAACCAAGAGACAAGTCAGGATCATAAAAGATGCATCCCCCAAAAGTAGAACGAGGATTGTCACGATTTCTAGCCCAATCAATTTTAGGGTAAGCAGGTAAACAAGTCTAATTAACCACATGTGAAGGAAATACTGAAATGAAGAGTACCTTTAAGATAACGGGAATTACCTTATTGACAGCCATGAAATGGACAGTAGTAGGACCATATAGAAATTGAGCAACCCGATTAGACAACAGATGAGAGGTTAGGACGTGTCACAGTGAGATACTGAAGACCACCAATTACAATACTGCGATCAAGAGAACACAAGATCAGAGAAAAGAGCACCATCATCTTTAGAGAGTTTTTGACCAAGAAAAGAATGGGAAGACAACGACTTCACATGAAGCAAAGTTGCACGATCAAGCAAGTCAGCGACATATTGCGATTCCCTGATACTATAATATGATCAGAAGTACGAATAACCTCCATCAGGAATAATGACATAAAAAACCAAGGTCCTTCGTATCAAACTTAGTACAAAGAAATGAAACAAGATACTCGATATGCCAACCGTGTCACTACCGGTAATCACCGTATCATTGACATAAGAGGAACAAAAATGCTACCAGTAGAGCTATGAATTGGACAAACAAATCGAGAACAGTCAGCCTTACTAGGAAGTCACATTTAGAAATAACATAACTGAGATGAGCAAAAATTATGTGGATATGTACGTGAAAATAGACACCGAAATGGAAACATAGGTGGAAATGGCGTGAATAATTTAACTCAAGAGGGCGAGGCTTCACTCAAGTTACTGAACAGAATCATGGGGATTATGCAACCAATTCTACCATGCAAGAGAAGGACAAAGGTTTGACCTGCCAAATATGCGACCGGTCTGGGCATATTGCCTTGGATTGTTACCAACGACTTACTCAGACGTATCAACATGACATGTCTGAAGCCACGGCGGCCCTCTTTATCTCTGGTGCTCCAAAAGATACCTTGTTTCTTGATAAAGGTGCTTCCAAACACATGAGCCCAGATGATGGTAATCTAACAAATCTTTAACCTCATTATGGACCTGATGACATAATGGTAGGAAATGTTGAAAGATTAGAGATCACTCACATTGGTGACGCGTATTTACAAGTAGTGACCAAAGATCTTGTTGTGTTTATGACTTCTTTGCCACCAACTATTAGCCACCAAAAGAATAGTGTTCAACATTTCAAATTGTTGAATTGTTGACACCAAATTGTTATTGGCATGGCAAACCAACCAACACTATAGCAAAAATAGCTATAGACTTTTGGAATCAAAATTACTATAGATTTGGTAGCACACCTAACACATGTGCAATTAGAAAGTGCCTATAAGTAAGGTCTTTCATCCATTGGCGAATTTGCAAACTTGTTATATCATTAATAGTTGTCCTATGGTAACACTTGATGGAAAGGTACCTGAAGAGGTTTGGACAGGTAAACCAGTTGACTTTTCTCTGTTAAGAATTTTCGGTTGTCTTACTTATGTTCATATGCAAGTTCATATGGCTTGGTTATAAAGCCGGTGTTAAAGGTTATCGGCTATGGGATCCAGATGCTAAAAAGAGGATTGTTAGTTACGACGTTGTCTTTGACGAATCCTCGATGATGATTAAGCAAAATGCCGATAAATTTGAAGTGGTTCAAAATTGTGGTAAGACTATGGAGGTGGAAATACATGACCATGAATCACAAGAAGTTGATCAACAGTCCATGGAAGATCTAGTGCAGCACCAGGACGAGCAACAAAGTATAGCCGAAGGCACAGGAAAACTTGCCAAAAAGGCCCCTAACCGGTATGGTTATGAGGATATGATTTCTTTTGCATTAGTGGCAGGCAGTGGAGATCCTTCTTGTTATAAAGAAGCAGTTCATGATCAAGACAGAGAAGCAGTTTCAGAAAACAAAGGCGAAAAATTCAAAGCACAATTAGTGGCAAAGGATACTCGCAAGAAAGAAGGTATGGATTACAATGAGATGTTTTCACCATCTGTAAAGAATAACTTCATTTGAGTTACTTTGTCTATTGTGGCTATGTTTGACTTGGAACCGGAACAATTAGGCATGAAAACTGCTTTTCTCCATAGAAATTTGAAAGAACCAAATTACATGCAACAACCTAAGGGGTTTATAGAACCCGACAAAGAGAACTGTGTTTGCAAGTTGAGAAAATCACTTTACAATCAGAAGCAATCTCCTGGAATGATAAAAGCGCTTTGACTCATTTACGGTAGCACACGGATATACTCGTTGTGAGTATGATTGTTTTGTTTATTTGAAAGCACTTGTCGATGGATCACATATTGTTTTGACATTATATGTTGATGGCATATTAATTGCTATAAAAAGTAAATCAGAAACTGCTCATTGAAGACTCTGCTGAGTGCTGAATTTGAGATGAAGGATCTTGGAGCTGTTAAGAAGATCCTCGGTATGAAGATCTTTAGAGATTGACAGTTCAAGAAGCTGTGGATAACCCAAAAGAAATATATTCAAAAAGTGCTAGAGAGGTTTAGCATGCTAAAGTCTAAACCAGTGAGCACACAGTTGGCTGCCCATTTTAAGTTATTTGCACAAGTAAGCCCTTATACTGAGAATGATGTAGAGCTTATGTCAAAAGTGTCGTATGCAAATGCAGTTATATGTCTTATGTATGCTATGATTTGTACGAGGCCTGACATCTCTCAGGTTGTTAGTGTTGTTAGCACGTACATGGAAATCTAGGTAAAGAGCATTGGAATTCTTTGAAGTGGATTTTTCGGTACCTCGCAAGCACAGTTGATTCTGGTATTATGTTTGACCAGAATGGTGCTTCAGATCAAGTTGTGGGTTTTGTTGATTCAGACTATTCAGGGGATCTTGATTCAAGAAGGTCAATGACCGCTGACGTGTTCACATTTTGTGGTGGACCTATTTGTTCGAGGTCGGTTTTACAGTCTACATCAGCATTATCCACAACAGAAGCAGAGTAAGTGGCGGTGGCAGAGGCATCTAAAGAACCTTTGTGGTTGAAAGGTTGGTTAAAAGAGCTTGGTTTTAAGCAATGTGATATCTTTTTGCATTACATCAGTCAGAGCGCAATTCACTTTGCGAAGAACCAAGTATATCATGCAAGGACCAAACATATCGATGTGAGATATCACCGGATCAGGGAAAATTCTGGAAAAATAAATTTGTCCAAGATCCACACCAACAAGAGCGCAGCCGACATGCTGACAAAGCCGGTGACAACAAGCAAGTTCAAGCATTGCTTGGACTTGGTCAATCTTTTTTAAGATTGACTGATCATCCCAAGACATAGGGATGGACATCGTTACAGATGTCAATATGAAGGTTATCATCTGTCATGATCTTTAAACGGTATGACAAAAAGTCAAGGTGGAGATTGTTGTGTTTGTGAATTCTTTGCCACCAACCATTATAGCCACCAAAAAAATAGCATTCAACATGCCAATTTGTTGAATTGTTAACACCAAATTGTTGTTGGTATGGAAAACCAACCAACAACACTATAGCAAAAATGGTTATATACTTTTGCAGTCAAAATTACTACAGATTTAGTGGCATACATAGCACACATGTGCAATTAGAAAGTGCCTACAAATAAGGCCTTTCATCCATTGGCAAAATCATCCCAAAGTAGCAAGAGAGAGTTTGAGTAATCTCCTTCTTCATTGAGAGATAATATTAAGTGGGGTGTACAAGGGGTATCCAGTTGGATAAGAGTCTCGAGTTTTTTGGTATCAAACTCTTGAGCGTTCTCTTGTACTTGTCTCAATATTCTCATAGTACGAATAAGTTTGCATGCCCCATGGAGGTAGGTACGTTATAGCCGAACCACGCTAAATCTTGTGTCCAAATTTTTTGCCTTATCATGTTATGTTGCAGTTCTCATAATTATTTTTTCCATTATATACCTATGTTTCCACTGCATCTACTTCAGCGATACTAATAGATCTAACCTTACAAAATTTCTTGGTAGTTACTGGGTTAAAGAAAAGCTTGTTATCTATAAGCCAATTGATTTCATAGTCTCCTTTCATGTTTGAGTTTTCCTAGGAAGATTTCGTGATAGAGCACAAGGAGACACAAAGGGAGATAGTGTCGGGCAGTAGAAATGACAGCTTTTACACTCTTAATCAATGTGGTGGTGAAGCATTCTTCTCATATTGATTTCTCATAACAACTGATAAAGTTTGGCATCGAAAGCTTGGGCATCCACATTATCTTATCGTGGACTTTCTTAAGAAGAATAAGTTAATTTTTCAGCAGTACAACACATTAACCTTTTTTATAGTAGTTGTCAATTATTGAAAAGATATATCGTGATTTGCAGGGGCAACTCCAATTCATTGGGTTCAGGGGTTTAGATGTGGTGGAAAATTAACAAATGATGACGGCAATTAAAAAATATCATTTCTTGAAAAAGAAGAAAGAAGAATAAAGTGCCTAAAGAAAACAGAGTTTTTTACCTAATTAATACATATTTAATACTTAATTACCAATATACACCATTTTGAAACTTATTTACCCGCATACCACACTTTTAAAAATCGCTGTTTGAAACAGCGAGTTCTACCTTGAAAACGTGGTTTCAAACAGCGATTTCTACTTTAAGGTAAAAATCAAGTAGAAATCGCTATTTGAAACAGCGATTTCTACCTTGAAATCGTTGTATCAAACAACGATTTTCAAAAGTGTGGTATGCGGGTAAATAAATTTTAAAATGGTGTATATTGGTAATTAAGTATTAAATATGTATTAATTAGGGAAAAAACTCAAAAAAAACATGTATGCCTATAGTTCATAAAAATGTCCTTGAGGGAATCTATGCTTGGTGAGGGAAGAGGCGAACTGGAAGGCCCTTGGCCGGAATGGGCATAGGGTTAACGACAATCTTCTCATCAGGAATCAGTTTCTCCCACTTGAACCTCCTCACAAGATGGTGCATGAACACTAATATTTCCAGTCGGGCATACTCTTTCCCAGGACACATTCTAGGTCCTCCACCAAAAGGCACGAACGTGTATGGAGCTGGTCCACTTCCTTCGAATCTTGATGGATCGAATTTCAAGGGCTCAGGGAAGAATTCCTCATTTCTATGTGTCGAGTTTGCACTCCAGTATATCTGCGAAAATGTACAAGAAAATTCCGAATAAGGTAACGCATAGGTTAAAAACATACGTGCATATGTGTGTGCATGCATAATTCAAATGTTACAGGGTTACTAAGTTAGCTTACCTTCCAGCCTTTCGGAATTGAGAAGCCATTATACATGAAATCGGAAAGGGCTTCTCTGAAAGCTCCTTGTAGCGGCGGTGCAAGTCTGAGCACTTCGCATGCTACGTTCCATGAGTATTTCATCTTTTGCACATCATCCCAGTTCAGAAGTTCACCTGGAGCTTTTGACTTGGCAATCTCCATTTGCTCTGACCATCGGAAAAAAAAAAAAAAAAAACAACAATAAATGCTATCAGAAACACAGTATACTTACGAGAGAAAATTGAGAAAGTTTAAATTTATAAATGGTATCTTTAGTCTAAACCAAAAGTAAACGTGGATCGAACATTTGTAGCGTCACTTTCTAAACACTTTTGACGACAAATGAAAGGCACGTGTTGCTGAAACTGAATGTGCGGCTACTGATGTGTCAAATCATTAACAAGCACGAGGAAATGGTTTCTCTCTGCCGGCAATTTAAAATGTATTATAGTTTAGTAACCCTGTAACATTTGAACTATGCATGCACAGAGACGTGTGTTCTTATAGTTTAAAGCAACACTTGACTGCGTAATTTATCGGTGACTCATTCAAGTCAAGCACTCAACTTGTTACTTAAGCTTTAATATATAGCACTTGGTATTACTCAAAAAATTTAAGCTTTAATATTTTTAGTATTTTTTATTTCTTGATGCTAAAAAAATACGGTTAAGAATTGAAATTAAAAGTATTAATATAAAAATTACTAAAAATATATAAAGATTATGAATTGTCACTGTACACGAGATTGAAAGAAATTCCTACGACGACTCGGATAATAGCTAATAGTGTCAAGTAGCATGAGATTTTACGTACCTTGGTGAACTTTTTCGTAGATGTGCGGCAACTCAGCCAGATACTTAACAATGAAGGTGCAGGCAGAGCTAGCAGTATCATGGCCTCCAATCAACAACCCCAAGATCTTGTCAGCGATATCCAACTCGGCCATGAACTTTCCGTCCTCGTCGCTAGTCAGAAGCATGTGTGACAATATGTCTTGCGTCGCCGACGCCTTCCCCTCGGCCAAGTCAATCTTCCTTTGCTTAATTATGGCGTGCAGCTCCTTTCTGATGAAGTTCGAGGCCTTGATGGCACGGTGGAACGGCGTTCCGGGCAAGTCAATCGGTATGGAAATGAGCCCCGAGGCCAACAGATCGAAAGGGTCGGCAAACTTGGCGACGTGGTTCGGGTCTTCGATGCTCACAAACAGGCGACAGGCGAGCCAGAAGGTGTAACGCTTGGCGAGGGGGAAAACCACGACCTCGTCCTTGTTGTCCCATCCCGAGGCAAAGTGTCGCTGGGTGATGTGATCCATGATGCCAACGTACTGTTTTAGTGCGTCGGGTTTGAAGAAATTCGGGAGCATTTTCCTCATCTTGATGGCTTCTTCTTTGGAAGAGCTCGTGGCGCTTGAAGAAGGGAACACTTTGTCGACGGAGGCAGGCCACCAAGCCTGGACGAGCTTGTTCTCGTTAGAGAACAAGAACTTGTTAGCAGGAGCGCCACAAAACACCGCGGCTTTCTCGCCTAGAAGGGACGTCCTGAAGACGTTGGACGAGTACTTGGCCATCCGGTCGAAAATGAACTTCTCCGGGTGGCCCTTCCACCCCGTGGAGAGGAACTCGAGGCTCTCTCCGATAACCGGCCATCCGGTCCTGCCTGGTGGTAGGGTTTTGCCTGATTTCTTGGTGTTGAAGAAGAGGAAGTGCAGTGAGAGGGACGCCAAGACAAGAAAGAGGGAGAGGAGAGAGGCCAAGAGGTATTCCATGTCTTCTGCCAAACTGAAAATGCTTTGTGGTGCTTATTGTGTGTGTTTTGAGTTGGGGTGTGGAAGTTGGTCGTATTTATAGGGTTTTGTGTGAACTGACGGAGAGGAGGAAGGAGAGAGGGAGGGAGGACTTAGGTAGCTAAGTCAAATTGTGCTGGCTTTCACTTTATAATAAAAGGTCCAACAAATGCCTATATTATTCAGTAGATGCATTATCATTCCAAATAGCGTCTGAACGCAGTACTATGTTGACTCGGCTCCTTTGAACGTGTGCAGTTTTCCTGATTTCATTGCAGTTGTGGCAGGCATAGACCCCTAGTCTCGAGATTTTTCAGCAATTTTCTTCTCAAAAAATTCAGTAAATGAATATAATGTTAAAAGTTATTTCATTCGTCTCAAATTATTTGATTAGTTTTAACTTACATGTGTATTTAGAATATGAATCACATTTTATGAATCTTTATTCTATCCAAAGAGAGACAGGGAAAGAAAGTGGGTCAGGAGAAAGAAAAAATGGATTGTTGGAAAAGTAAATGTGGAGAGAAAAATATAATAAAAAAAATAAACATAAAAAAAAATTACATTATATTTTTTGATTTAGAAAGTGATCAATTTTTTTGGGAGTACAACTCAAAAAAGATATAATCAAATTTTGTTTAGGAGGCAGAATGTAAGGAGTTGTTTGATATACTTGAAATTTAAGTGCTAAAAAAGTTAAGCACTGAATTCGTAAAATTGAAAACTTTAAGCAACTGATTTTTTACTGAAAAATAAGTTAACATGTTTGGTAAACCAAAAGTAGATGTATGAAAATTGTTTATTTACAAATTTATCCATTTTGCAATAATTATGCATTTGTTTATGTACATTATAACTTTTTTTGGGGGGGGGGGGGGGGGGGGTGTTGGTGGCAGTGACGATGGAGTAATAGTGGCGGTGGTGGCGGCGGCAAAAAGGTATCAATGGTGACGGTAATGGTGCATGAAGACGTGGTGTTGGTAATTGTGATGATAGCGATGGCGGCGACATGACAGTGGTTGCCGTGTGGTGCATCTCTAGATGATTTTTGTGGAAATGGACGTGGTGACAACAACGACGATATGGTGGAGGTGGTGGTGTCCTTGTGGTGGTATCGGTGGCGGTGGTGATAGTGGCTTGGTCGTGGTAATTGTGGTGGAGGCGGTGCTGTCAGCAAATTAATTGAGGCGGTATCGTGGTGATAATTTTTGTTTTTATGTAAAAATATTTTAAATAACTTTTAACCTTCTCACTTAGAATTAAGTGATCAGTATTAAGTAAGTCCTCCCCGACTTAAAATTTTAGTCTATTTTTTGTAGGAATTATTTTTTTTTAGTGATACAAGGTTTAGCGTTATCAAACGCTCTTAATTGAAAATCATTAAAAATTTTAAGTTTTAAGTGCTTTATTGTGTTATCAAACACACCCTAACTTTTAGGAAAGATTTTGACATATATAGAAGTACATAAGAGAAGTTTAAAATGATTTCACGCTAAAAGCTAAGAAAATTAGAAAGGGTTACGAAGCATATGAATATGAATAGAAAGGTTTCAACACCATTGACATTTAGAAGAAGACGAAGGTTAGAGGCAAGTACATATATATTCTTTTCTTTATTTTTTCACTAATCTATAGTATTAGTAGATTAGTGAACACTAGAATTACCTAATAATCCTGTTAAGAAGTCTCTTGAACACTAGAATCACTAGAATTACCTAATAATCCTGCTCGTGCTACTGCTTGAATGGCAGATTTTTGTCTGTTACTCTCCTTAAAAGGAGAATATAATCCCGAATATTTGGTGAAAAATAGGGAATGGAAGGATTCAAAAACCAAAATATCGAAATAAACAAACAAATAAAAGTTTAATCATGATTCAAAACATACGAAGCACAGAGTCGACCCTCCGATAGGTAATATTCAATAAATATATAATCTCTGATTAGTAACAGTTTTTCAGAGAACAAAAACGCCGGTCTTATGCTAACGAAGAGAGAAAATATGTTTAAATGCAATGATGTGGAAAGGAAAAACCCGTCAGATATAAGAACCAAACTGGCACTTTATCCTGAGACGAAGTGAGATTCATTATAACAAACCTGACATGTTATTCTCAGACAATTTGAAATACATCATAACTCACGCTTTGATTTTATAACCCTCTATTTTAACAGAGAGTTAAAAATATAAGGTTCGTGGGTCTCTTTCTTCATAACCAATTGGTTTTGAATTATGTGCTTCAGGTCAAAATGGGCACTTCATTAAAATGTCCTTGTTGGCAGCCACATCACCTGAACGTTGGAGTTTGACCCCTCTATCCCCCCTCTGTATCTTTCTCACACAAGAATCAAACAGTCACAACGTTCATTACCCTCATTTGTGGACATTGATCGAAGATCAGAGGAAAAAAGATGAGAGAAAGTTTCGAGATGAGGGATGAGGCGTTCTGTGAAGATTGCTACACGCCGGAATATGGTAAGTACTCCGTCCAAACCTGCAGTAGTTTACACGAAGACCATTTTTTGTTTTTATATTGAAAATTTTGGGCATAATGCTAATTATAGGGTTACTTTCGCAATGTATTTGTGTTTTAGGGTTTATTGCGATCTGTTTGTATGGTTTGATAATGGGTTTTGGTGATTGGTTTAGAGTTTATGCTATACAGAGCTTTGTCTTTTTTTTTTCCATGCATGTCGTACAGTAATGTATCAAGCTTGACATGCATGTCGTACAGTAATGTATCAAGCTTGACATGCATGTCTCAATTATGTATTAGTGAACCCAGCTTTAGAACAACAACACAACCAAGGACACCCTTATTTATTCCTCACATGCCTCCTGTCCAACCTCAAAGGAGGCCTAAACTTCCAGTAAGCAACTTGGCTTGATGGCTACTTACTCAATTTTGTGAGTGAATAGTAACTTAAACAATTGATTTGCAGCTAAAGAGGAGTTATATGGTGGCTACTGAAGTTTGTATCAAGAACATGGATCATCAGGTGGAAATGAGTCAAGATAATGCAGCTCCAACACCAGTTCTAACTCAAGAGAGTTCACAACCATACCTATCAACACAATTAGAGAGTGCAGCTGCAACAATGATTCCAACACCTGGATTTATTCATGCACATGACAAGGCGACAGTAAAAAATATTGCTTTTAATGCTTACTGTTATATTCTTATTTATTGCATCAAACTTATTGTAATATCTTGTCTTCATAAACCAGGCTAGTGATTCATCAAGCATGAATACACACTTTCTCAATAGTGCTGTGCATCCAAGAAAACCACATGCTGATCCCCAAGTAGCAAGGGTAGGAGGAGTGATTGTTCAAAGTACAAATGCTAGTTGGAAAGGAAAGTCTTCAGCTTCCCTATCATCTCTTCAAAGGGCTCAGCAGCTCAAGAAGGATCAAGTGTCTAAAAAAAAAAAAAAGAGAATTGTGGAGTCCTTTTGTATAGTATTGTGGAGTCTTTTTGTATATGTCTGAACTATAATTGTGGAGCCTTTGTATATGGCCTAACTATTGTGGAGTACTTTTGTATATGACTGAACTAGAATTGTGGAGCCTTTTGTATATGGCCTAACTACTGTGGAATCCTTTTGTACATGGCTGAAGTAGAATTGTGGAGCCTTTTGTATATGGCTAAATTAGAATTGTATTGCCCTTAATTAAAGCACCAATTCAGGCTCTTGTTATTGACAGTGTAAACCTATTGAAGTTTATTGATATATGAAGAAGTATTTTAATGCACACTTGCAGTTTGCCTTTTTTGATTGGATGGTTAATTAGTATGACTAATGCACACATGGGCATATGTTGTTCTGCTATTTTGATGGGATTGTGATATATTGTTCTGGTGGGAATGGTTCATTAGTATGGCTCTATTGCTTTGGTGGGAATGGTTCATTAGTATGGCTCTATTGCCTTGGTGGGAATGTGATATGTTGTTCTGCAATTTTGATGCTATAATGCAGTGGCATCAAAACAACATAATGCATTTGATGCCATAATGCAGTTTTCTATTTTGATGGAATTCAACTTGTTTTTTACAGTTGATGGCATAATGCAGTTCAATTGCATTTTTTTGCTGTTTTAATGGCATACTGCAGAGCCCAATTGTTTTGTTGATGTTTAATGCAGTCCAATTGCATTTTCTTTTGCTGTTTTGATGGCATAATGCAGTCCAATTGCATTTCTTTTGCTGTTTTAATGGCATAATACAAAGCCCTGTTATTTATTTGTTTATGAATTAATTGAGCAACAATAAAAGTACAATTTGCCATGATCAAATTACACATTTGAATTTATATACATGACCTAAAACTCAGTGCACAAACCTCAAACAAAACAGAGCACTACATTGCTCATTCATAGAACCAAATACACATACTGAAAACAAACTAAACAAGGTTCCAAGCACTTTTTCTAAACATGGTTTAAGAACAATCTTTCATTGTCCTTAGAATTCAGTGTGTAATTCCTTGATCCTAACCATATGGCTAAAGTGAGTAATAGAATTGACAGCCAACATACTAAGAGCTGTTTGCCCTTGATTTTCAGCTGCCCTTCAGCAGCTTCTTTCTTGGCCTTCAACATCTGAATTTCTGCCCTAAGCTCTTCATTCTTCTCAATCAATATTTCATTCATCTTCATCACACCGTGAACCCTTTTTTCCCTTTCTTCGTTAACCTTCAGTAGCAACCCAATTTGCTTCTCCTCTTCTTCATTCCTTTCACGCAATTCTTTATTTTTTTTCAATATCATCCTGCCAAATACTTTGCCACGATCACAAACCTCAGGATCAACCCACTCAAAATGGCCACATGAATTATTTACCTTATAATTTCCACAAACTGCAAACCTTCTTCCAGGATTGTCCGATGTCCAAGAGTGCATGACCCGAGACACTCCACAGTGGCATCTAATAGCGTATTGATTGTTGTGTGAATTACTACTCGAGCTCATCTCCAATTGAGTGTAATAAATTCAATTTAAGATATCCCCAATTTCATAAACCCTAATTCAGTGTGGATTGTGAAGATGTGTGTGTGTGCGTGTGTATATATATATATATATGGTTTTGGCAGGAAAAGAAAGTGGGATTCTCAGATAGGAGGGAAAGTTATTGAGGGAATTGACGTGGCTGCCATGTTGGATTTATGGAGGAAGTTACCTTTGTACCCTTTGGCTTCTAACAGACATCCCAAGGAAAGGAGTAAAACCCGTCAAATGGTGTTACGTGCACCAGAATTGAAAGTTTGGGATGTTGTGGGTCAAAATTCAAATCATGGGGTGTTCCGTGTAAATGACCCCAAAGTATGGGGTTTCCTGTGCATTTAATCCTTGATTATATAATGTACTAAATTTTCATGCATAAATGGAAATTTTCTATATTCATATGTTATTTTATTTGTATTTCTTTAATCGGAGGTTGTCGTGGACGTAATTAACGGTTAACTCTTTAGTCAATCGAGAATATGAATTCACTATACAAAATAAAAAACATCATATCGTTACATATATATACAATGAAATTTAATGGTACAAGATTCGACGCTAATCAATAGCGCGAAAAATGTGTCATCAAATTTGGCATGCCCAATGGGATATATTCCTCCTCCCATCTTAAAAAATGCAATATATATATATATATATATATATATATATATATATATATATATATATATATATATATATATATATATATATTGCATGTAGCGGACGGCGCAGCAGAAACTTTTGGTATCAACACTTAGAAAAATTTGGTCTTCATTTTGCGTCCGCGATACAATGTAGCGGACGGCGCAGCAGAAACTTTTGGTATCAACACTTAGAAAAATTTGGTCTTCATTTTACGTCCGCGATACAATGTAGCGGACGGCGCAGCAGAAACTTTTGGTCTTCATTTTACGTCCGCGATACAATATAGCGGACGGCGCAGCAGAAACTTTTGGTCTTCATTTTACGTCCGCGATACAATGTAGCGGACGGCGCAGCAGAAACTTTTGGTCTTCGTTTTACGTCCGCGATACAATGTAGCGGACGGCGCAGCAGAAACTTTTGGTATCAACACTTAGAAAAATTTGGTCTTCATTTTACGTCCGCGATACAATGTAGCGGACGGCGCAGCAGAAACTTTTGGTCTTCATTTTACGTCCGCGATACAATGTAGCGGACGGCGCAGCAGAAACTTTTGGTATCAACACTTAGAAAAATTTGGTCTTCATTTTACGTCCGCGATACAATGTAGCGGACGGCGCAGCAGAAACTTTTGGTATCAACACTTAGAAAAATTTGGTCTTCATTTTACGTCCGCGATACAATGTAGCGGACGGCGCAGCAGAAACTTTTGGTATCAACACTTAGAAAAATTTGGTCTTGATTTTACGTCCGCGATACAATGTAGCGGACGGCGCAGCAGAAACTTTTGGTATCAACACTTGGAAAAATTTGGTCTTCATTTTACGTCCGCGATACAATGTAGCGGACGGCGCAGCAGAGAAACTTCCAAAAATTTTGCACCATTTTGTTTTCCACATTTCAATCATTCCCAATGAGGCCAAAAAACCAACAATGTTCATCAGAAAAATAACACAAATCAAATCACACCAATGGCGTACGGTTTATGTAAAAAATACTGTTATGATACAATTTCAACTGGGGTCCGCATGTTGGGCCGGATTCTCGTCATTAGCCGGATTTTCTATAAACCTAACCGCTCGAGGCCGGCCTTTCATAATTTGCCAAGCCATTCTATATCTATAGCCTTCAACTTCTGCTTGGCTCCAGACGGCCGCCTTGAGGCTCTCAGAGCGACAAATGAAATCCATGTACATGCAAAGGAAGACGCCGCAGTCCGAAGTGTTACGTTGCTTGGGCCTCCTCTTCTTCAATCGCCTATTGAGATTTGGCCGCGCCGGTACGGGGACATCACGGACACGATTGACCATTGCACAAAAAATATTCTGCGAGAAACAGAAAATGGCGTAAGACACGAGTTAAAATTTATGGCAAGATAGAATCAGAGAATTATACAGCGATCGTAATATTACCAACGCGTCCAATTGGGCTTTGTACATGTGCAGCACAGGCATCTGATGAGTATCGTCGTGGAGACTGTCGATCACCGATACGACTTTAGTTGTTGGGGAGTAGCAAACCAAGTACCAGTGGCTGTGCCCTAGAAATGGGATTAGAAACACATCGGCAACACTTGGCGCTCACCGGACTGTCCCTATTAAGATACGCTCGTAGGTTAAAGGACGGGCTCCACTGGGCCAACTTTTTCTTCCCCCTATTTTCGACCCACTCATGCCATTCAGACACTAGCATCTGATGAAAAAAGGCATCGAACAGAAAAACGGTCGGATAGCTCGGCTGCTGCCGACACCTTTCCTTCAGAATCTCCACGTAGGTGGAGACGACACCGGTGTCTAACCAACTCCCCGGAGCCAGCGAGGCCAGTTCTCCCCACGAGCAACTGTAATCCATGCCCTCCGGATGATCCACACTATACAACGCTTGGTCATGGGGGACGCCGCTAAAATAACGCTCTCTAATTATTTGGCATTTCTGCGGCTTTAGGGGCTTCAACGGATGCCCTTTGCGATATTGCCCTCGGGGGTCGACCGGGGGGTATTGCACTCCTTCGGGGGGGTCGACGGGGGGATATTGCACTCCTTCGGGGGGGTCAACGGGGGGATATTGCACTCCTTCAGGGGGGTCAACGGGGGGGTATTGCCCGCCTTCGGCAATAGATGGTCCTGCCCACGGGACAATGGGCAGACTGATGTTTCCGAAAAAACAGTCTTGCGTGACTTGACTCTGGGAGAGGGGTTGGGGTTCCGAATCCAATCGTAAAGAGAAGGAGGGCGCACTGTAATAATCCCACGGCGCTTGAGCCTGGCCCATGGTGCTTGGCGGTCCCCAATCACCAGCCATCTCTGGTACAGAGGGAAAACCATATCCCTGGCTCACTCCCGAAGTCTGTCCCGAGGGATCGGTGCATCCCTCGGGAACAAACGGCCGCTGCCACCCCGGATAACCCATTCCCGGGTTTGGCTGTCCCGATGCTTGCCGTAAAAAATTCCCGCAGCCAACCGCCAACGCTTCAGCCTGTTGGCGAAGCTCCTCGCCCATGGCATCCACCAAATCCTTCCGCTCGCTCAACTTCTGGAAGAAGGCGAACGAGGCATTAACCTACATCCAGAGAGATAATAAATAAGTAACTTCGTACACACTTAGAATGATCAAGTTCAATTAGAAGCACTGGTTGGGCAACTTACCAGATTGTATGCCATGTGCTCATCGATCTGACCCCTAGGGTGGTACTTCTCCCCGCGTTCAAACCTTACTGGAGCTACTCTCCTCCGGGTGATGCGGTAGTACCACTTGTTGTACTGTTCGATACTGATGACGGGGTCAGGCTCCGACACAATGGCCGCCAGCGTGTCCTGCCAAGAATTCCAGACCTCAATTTCACGCGCGCACAACTCGTGCGCATTCGCCCTGCCAAACAGTCCGACACCCGGTGGGTTCCTGTTAAGCCTCATATCTGGCGCGCCGGCTGGCAACCCCTGCAGGCAGTCAAAATGGCGCATAGCGCGATCCGGCAGCTGCCACTCTGCGACCTCGAAGTGGATCAGGGGTGTGCGTTGCAACCCGGAGAGCGTGAAGACGAACGACTCTCCCACCCGTCGCGCCAAACGTTTGTACGGTGCCCATCGCATCTGGCCAGGAGATAACGAGTCGAGCTCCCCCCGATAGTATGAAATGTTGTGATGGGGATCGTCTCTCCTCTCGTAGTGGGTTTCCTTCCGGCTGTACTCCCAGGCGCACAACCGAGGCCACACATTATCTGTTCCGTCCCTACGCCTGGGTGCGCCGGTAGCAAGGTGTTCATAAGACCACACCTGAGAGCAAAGACATTGAAAAAAGTATCGTCAACATTTATTGTCCATTCAACAAAAAAAAAACAACAAAGAGCACGTAATGAAGAATTGTATGATATACCTGCAATAGCGAGAGACATGCACATATCGCTTTGGAGTCGGGCCTCGTTGCCTTGTGCAATGCTCGGTACAGGTATGCAAGAGTTGCTGCACCCCAGGCATAATCCCCAACCTCAGCCAGGTTACGCAAAAACGGTATATATTTGACGCTGACCGTGTTCTTCGACGTCGTTGGGAATAATATTGCCCCCATCACCCACAAGAGGAAGGCTTGTGTGTACAGCACAAGGTCATGGCCCGTATAGTTTTCCGGCAAAACCCCGTAGGTATCTACCAACCACTTCAACTTGATACCACCACTGCTAAATCCATCCTGGGGTACCGAAGTAAAGAAGTCCCTAGCGGTCCTCTTATTCGTTGCTTCGGACGGATGAGCTATTACCGGCCGCCCCGTCACCGGTAACCCTAAGATGAACCCTACATCTTCTAGGGTAATTGTCATCTCTCCGAGAGGGAAGTGAAACGTATTCGTTTCACTTCTCCACCTTTCAACAAGGGCACCTATTAAGTGCCGGTCAAGTTGTTGAAAGATCTGCCCATGCGTGAAAATCCCAAACCCAATCCCACGCAGTAATCTTTTATGGGTTCTGTTCAATTTCCAGGCGTTGAAATTATCGCTTACTTCTACCGTGTTGACAAGTGCTCTTTCCTACGAATTAATAAATATTATTTAAGCAAAATAAACACTATACAACGTTCGCAACTGAAATACGTAAGCAAAATAAACGATATAAACGATAAAATAAGTATCTTACTCCACCATCCCATATGAGCGTACTGATATGGGATGCTTGGTCGTATAATACGGACGAATCTTCTGGTCCAGGGTTGAAATCCATTTTTTGCAACTGAAATAATGGAAAGAGGGCAAGGTTGGAAGCGTAAACATTCCCAAACATACAACGCTAGCATATTCAGCGCTAGCATGTGATCAGATAATACGCAATACACATATATAATATATATGTATATACATTGACAAACGCTAGCATAGTGCCTATCTACTTGCCAACGCCGCAAGATGAACTCTAGATTATGAACAAAGTAAGGATTAGTTTGTGAACTTACGTGATTGATGAGACGATTAAAGGATTTCTTGCAAAGAAATTGCGCCGATCTACTTGCCAACGCCGCTGGTTTGATCGTGAGAAGAAGGAATAGTTTGATTGTGAGAAGAAGGAATGAATAGAAGTTTAGAAGGATTCGAATGCTTGCCAACGTCCGCTACACTGTGTTGCGGACGCTGGGATAACGACAAAGTAACAGACGTGCATCGACTGATGTGACAACTGTCAGGGGGAAGTGGGTAACAGTCGTCCGCTAGACAGTGTAGCGGACTACTTTTTGTTGGCCCAAGAATGTCGTCCGCTAGACTGTGTAGCGGACGGGTGAGCGAGGGCAAGATGGTAAAAAGATCCGTCCGCGAGACTGTGTAGCGGACGACTGACAGCACCGCAAAAAAAAGTGATCTGGACCGTCCATCCCTTCGGGATGGACGGCCAGATCGCGCTGGCAAGATATCCTATTTTGCCTACGCGGTCAAGGGATCAGCTCCCTATATATATATATATATATTCGGAAAAAAAAAACGGTTTCTGCTTCTTTATTTGCTGTTCGTTTTTCTGTGTCAATCCAACCTATTTTGGTTGGTACCGTTGCAACAGAAATCATGGTCACGGCAGATTTCTACCTCCAAGGGGTGTTGATGCCTAGACTAGGGACCCAATGGTGGATAATGGAGCTTCCTTTCCGCTGAGCAGCATGCTTTTTCTCTTTTTCAGGAAGAAACATAATTTTATGGGCCGTAGTTTTATGGGCCAAATCAAGTAAACTCAAAAACTCTTTACCTGATTCCCGTATATGGCTATAAAATATTTTTCAATCTTCTTTTTGCGATACAAGAAAAAGTGTTGTTAGTGACAATTTTTTTAATGACAATATAAAAGTTGTCACTGTTGATCACCAACTGTGACAAGTATAAAGGTCGTCATAATTGGTCTGCTATAGTGTACTATCTAGTGACAAGAATAAAGTTGTCACTCAATTTCGTCATTAATTGCTTGACGAAATAATTTTGATGAAGCTATAGTGACAACTTTAAAAATGTTATCACTGTTTTAACTATGAATAGTGACAAAACTAAAATGTTGTCACTTTTGAGAAAGGAAAATGAATTTTGACAAAGTTCTTGTTGTCACAAAAATCTTAGGCGGGCTGCAAAAATAATATTTCCCGGTCCCCTTTTCATTCTAAAATTTTAAGATCTCTAAACACTCCTAAATACACAGAGATGTCAGGAGAGGCCATACGATCCCCAATTCCTCTCTCTCTGTCTCACACGTTCTGCTCCATCGACAACCGATCACCCACGCTCTCTCTGTCTTCGGATTTGCCGTTCGGATTCGGCTGCTCAGATTCTGCGTGTTTTCTCAGGTTCGTAAAGCACACCCACAAACTAACTCCCTACCTTTCTATCTCTCTCTTCTTTATAATGGAATTAGCGCAATTAAAGGTTTCGAAGGGTATGGTATTGGACCATTGGTGAACATCTAAAGCCACCATAGCAGATACATCCAAAGTGGCTCCTGAATTGCATCTATGGTGTGCTTGTCAACCGCTTAAACACTCTGTATTCTGTATTATGATACTCAAATGGGCAAGGCTCCTGGAATGAAACCCGTTTTCGTTTCAGCTATTTAATCTCTAAGACAGATAGTTTGTGGTGTAGATCCTTTTGTTCACCTTGTAGAAGTTATTCTCAAAGTATAGCACAACCTTGGATGTTTTGCAGTATTATGCAGTACATTTAGATTATAAACTAATCGGTTTTTTGTTTATTTCTGGGCTTGATGACTAATGTCTTAACGAGGTTCTTTCAGATATAGGCACCTGATTTAACTCCATCTTGGAGTAATAGGAAAATTAAGTGTCCTGTGTTTTGCCAAGTTTTTAATTTATTCAGCTCTTGTATTGTTGTACATTAGTTCACTTGCCGTGATGGAAAAAATGAGGTACTTCTATTAAAGGGGTTAATGTAGTTCATGCTTGATAATACTATCTTGTGTATTAAGGATAACATTTCACCTGCCGTAGGGAATCTTTTGTCTTTTGGGTATTTAGCAGGTAGGAATGTAGGCCAAAGGTCGAGTTGTGGTTGTTTTTTTCTTTTTTTTTTTTGGTTGGATTTGATCTTAGAGAATTGAGGTTTTTATTGGTGATTATTTAGTTTGATTATAATTATATCAGAATTCGGGATCCCTTTAACTGTTGGCTTGAAGCTGATTAATGGCTTGGCTAACTAAAGAACATGTTTATTTTCCTCCAATAGAACCAACTAATATGCATGTTACTGTTCCACCAGAAAAAAGACAAAGGTATATAATCAGTCAGTGGGCTTTGCGTGTCTATCAATTTTGTGTGCAAGGACAATCATTGTGTAATGATCAATAAATATGGTCCTCTTGCATACCTTTTTTCTTTTTTTCCAGATATTTATTGCGTTCGCGCACAGTCTTATAAGTAGAGAAATGTACTCATTCTACTTGAATTCGTTCTAGATATTGTTGTTACATGACTGCGAACTTCTGAAGTTTGTCCATTTAGCTTCTATGTTTCGTTCAGGCATTGTTCTGCTTGCGCATAGACCTGCCTACTTTGAGAGTTCAAACTCAATGTTAGTTTGGTAGTTTTTAGGTTTTCTACTGGAATGTCTGTCTTGTGTATAGAATGAGAAGCCTTTAAGAATGGTCGTATATTTCATCATCACCAAAATTGGCTTGAAGTGTCTCAACCGCCTCAATCGTTAAGGAGCATAGCACGGGAATGGGAGTGAATAAAGCATTTAATTCACTCTATTATGTACAGATTTTTCTATTATTTGATGCACCACGGTTCATCTAAATAATTCCAATTCTACTGCCTGAAAAAACCAACAGGTGAATCTCATTATAGGAATTATAACAAAGGGATAGAGAGAGAGAGAGAGAGAGAGAGAGAGCGGAATATACTGGAGTGATTGGGACTCCAAGCATGGCAACTAATGGTTTGAGACACTGATTCACATAGTTACCAATGGCGAAGATTCGCCCCATTTACATTTTGTACTTATACGTGTAATATTCTGGAAATAAGTTATGCTAAAATGCTGGGCCTGTAATGTATTTTCTTGGAAACAATTGTCAAAGGGTTCTGTTCTGTTCCAGTATTCAAGCCTGAATTGATTGCAATTCTTGTCTCATTTATATCTACATATTGGCATACTAGTTTTCACTTCGTCTTGTTCAGTGTGATGAGAAGGTTTTGTAATCTGTGAACTATGTAGCTCTTGCATGCCCATATGATTCGTTATGAAACCACTGAGCTTTTGCTCTTTAATTTGAGTAGCTTTAACTTCACATAGCTACCAATGGCAAAGATTCGCCACTTCCCTGCACCCTCTAATGACTGTTCCAATGGTCCTGTGACTTGCCTATGGGCCCAACACACCTCTCAAACCAATCCAAAGACCAGGCAAATATAGTTTTATTCACTACATCCAAGGCGAATCTTGTGTATTTAGGCCTAATGGATATAAAGGAATTACATGCTGTGCAGGGAGGGGGAAGAGGTTTGAAGTACTGAGGTGGGTCAGGCTTAGTCTTAGGCTTATCTAATTATGTGTTCGCTTTGACATCTTAGCTCGGCTTAGGCTTTAGATGTTTGTCCATGGAGGGGGAGTCAGGACCTAAGATTGAAGGACCTTCTACAAAAACTTACTTGTACCAGCATTATTGAACTAATTTTGGGATTGGGCATCTCACTTTTCTCTCCGGTTAGCAGATAGGTAGTTACCTCTTATAAATCCATTTCGAAATTCATTTTTGATGCTATGCTTTTCTAATTTTCATTTTTGATATTGTTTGTGCTTACATGTTGGTTAATGTTGGTATTTAGGGTCGTAATTGCTAAAGCGGTGAGGAACACACTGAAGAAGCAAAGGTAAGCCGAATAATTATTGAATCTGATACAACTTGTTTACTCGATTAAAATCCCTGTGTTTATGATCACAAGAGTTTTCTCTTAATGTATATCAGTAAATGCTTTACCACTTATGATAAGGAGTTGGCTGAGTGTGATTTGGTTATGGAATTGGCTTGAAGTGACAGACGGTGCATGTTTCGAGACAACAAGCCAAGCACATAGATGTACTCTCTGCTTTGAGGAAATTCTACCCAAAACAATACTGATGCTCTCATTTCCTTCTCTTTAACTCAAGCCATCGTTGTACTGTAAGTCCATCTCTCTTTATCTCCACAAATTGATTAAGAAAACCCACCCCCTTCAAGATTCGTGGCCCTGCCTTCTTGTTTGGGGTTCCTACTTGTACCTGTTTCCTCATTTGTTCATACACCCTATTTGCCCCCAAGTAGGATACAAACATTAATACATGTGGTCCACAGATTTCGTAATCGTTACTATCTTTGGCTATTACAGTGGGTTTCAAATATGCTTTCTAGTAGATCTATAATTCAATCTGGTTTTTGAATGCATAATTGTCTGCATTCATGGTAGAAGAACATCAAAATACTCGCTTATTGTTTAAGAGGTTTCATGTTGTATGGTGGATTTGCTATGTTTTAGGCAGTAGTTGCTACACAGGCTTCTCTCTAGTATGGCTATAGTTGTCTTATTTTTTAGTGTGATGATCAGGTTTTTTTTTTGTGCAGTGAAAAACTTTACTGAAGACGAAGATGCAGCAACATCCTTGTCCTAGAGTTATTGTACTCGGTGATTCTTAGAGTTATTGTACTTGGTGATTCTGTAAATGGAACCCTTTTAGTTTATATTACCATTAAGAAGACTCTTGTAATGGATGGTATCTTTATAATCGATGGTTTTGAATTAAATTCTCTTACATTAAAAGTTTATTCTCGTTATTTTTCTAGAGGAGTAATATGTACATAGAATAAGATTTCATCACATGTGGCAACTTACAATTGTCACCATTACCGTGAAGAGAAAAGATTGTGATTGTCACTACATGAGTATATGTTCGTCACTAATGTGTATAGTGACAACAGAAAAAAAATTAAAACAGTGACAACTAGAAGTTGTCAATAAATGTTCCAATAGTGACAACACAAATAATTGACACAAATGGCAATTTTGACAACATAAACTTTGATGCAAATGAAAATTGTGACATCATTGTCGTCGTCATGAGAGAGAAACAGTGACAAGATATCTTGTCACTGGATATCAACCCAAGTCAATTGGGAGGGTTATTTAGTGACAACATTCAGTTCTAGTGACAACTTTTTAGAACATTAAGTGACAAAAAAGTTGTCACTAAATGTGATGAAACAGTGACAACTTTAATGTTGTCACACGGCTTTAAGTTTTTGTGACAACTTGTTTGATGTCGTCACTTATAGTCTTTAGTGACGGGCCTATAGTGACAACTACTGTGACAACAAATTTTCGTCACTATACCAATCAGTGACAACTTTGCATTTTTTTGTGACAACTTTCGTTGTCACTAATTACCAATTTTCTTGTAATGTTAAGATTGCCATTTAAAAAAAACAAAACAAAACAAATTTTTTTTAAAAAAAATAAAATAAAATCATGACCGCCAAATAAAAAAAATGCAATATATTTATTTCTTTCAAGCACTAACTTATACTTTTGAGTGTTTGGCATGAATGAAATCACTATCATAAGATCAAAATTCACGCTTGTCGTTCGAAAGAAAGAAGTGATGACATTTAAGGATGCATTGCTATCATGCAACACTGTAACCACTAGCCCAAAGATCACCAGGCCTACATACCCCTTGGGACAAAGGTCAAAGCCACAAGTCCCCAAGGGGTCAGCCTTGATGGAACAAAAATTAAGGCCACAGGTTCTTAGGGGCCTGCCATCTACCGAACAAGGGTCAAGGCCACAAGTTCCTAGGGGCATCCCATCTATGGAACAAATGTCAAGGCCACAAGTTATTAGAGGCATGCCATATACGGTACAAAATTTGAGGCCACAGGTTCTTAGAGGCCACCTGCTTGTAGAACATAGGTCACCCACAAAATATGGGCTATAGTTTCCCTAGGGGTCACCCCTTTTGGAACGTAGGCTATGGCCATGAGTTCCTAGGGGCCTGTCGCTTATGGAAAATAGGCCACAACCTTAATTTCCCAAGGGGTCATATCTTGTGAAATATAGGCTTTGAGGTCCGCATCCTATAGCCTTTATAGCAAAGGTGCCTGAAGCAGTAAAGCCATTAGGGCATAGGCTAAAGCCACATCCAGTTGGAACTCTTGGACCTCACCGGGATAACCCACGAGGATATCTCTCGTCCGTTCAGGTATTCCATTTGCAGGCAATGACTGGACCGCCAATGGGTGTACCTTCCAAAGAATGTACTGGGTCTCAAAAGAGCCCATTGGAAAATGTTCAACATGGATGTGAACCAGTAAAAATACAAGTAAATCAACCAAGGTTGGTGAAATTAAGGTCCCTTACAGGGCCAAGATTTTGGAAGCCAATGTCGAACCAAATAGGCATGTGCCATCAGGAAACTCCAGGGGGTATATCCTGCCTGTTTTGCCACGAAAACATGCAAAAAATGTTGAGTGTTTTTACAATGGTAGTAGGATCAGAACCAGTGGGGGCATAAGGACGAGTCTACTTCTCAAAACCAGTCATCCCAGGTTGATGCAGCCCCTATAGCTGTTAGTCTAAATAAGACATTGAGCCTTGAAACAGGGGAGATAAGGCCCACGAAGTCACTTGTATTTAGAAATGAAGCAAGGAATAAACAAAACCGTCAGCCAAAACCCAAAAAGAACATGAGGGTAGAAGTGCATGTGGCTGATAGTCAGAGTTCCACGGCTTCCAGCGATAATCTAAGGAAGAAGAACCCAAGGAAGGATAAGAAGATAGTACATCAAGAGGATTGCTCAGTTCGTGTAACCCACTCTATGGCAGCCAAAGGGGCACCCGTCGATGGGGTTGTTAATCCATTATTTAAAGAAGTGCCTGATAAGTTGACATCTCCTGAAGGTGCCTCAACTACCCGAACCTCGTCTCCTTCTTCAAGCGAGAATTCTAAACGAGGTCAGCATTCAAACCAAACGGTAAAAGTGAAGATAATTTCTCTTCTGATGATAAGGTTGCTAGCCTAGAAGCCCAGATGGCCCAGCAAATGGCTGCGATGATGGAGCAGATAAAGGGCCTAACAGCTAAAATATCAAAGGCTGCTGCCAAGAAGAAGTCATCATCCCGCCATGACAAATCAAGACGTCATGATCAAATTTTGGTACCAAACCGTATGAGAGGTGATTGTTATGTCAAGCATAGCACCGAAACTTTTGGCACACCATAAGCAAAGGCCAAGACAAGTCAAACCCGCAACCCTTATGTTGCAGGGGGCCCTAAGCAACATCACATATCCAGTGAAAATTTGGACCTAAACCTCTTATCCTATATTGATAGTATAGTTGAAAAGGGAAACGAGAAAAGCCGAAGATGGGACCGCTCCCACTGCTAGCTTGGTAACAAAACCATACCCATCCTGGGTAGACCAAGTCCCTTTTCCACCCACCTTCACTCAACCAGACTTTCAAAGGTTTAACGGGAAATGAAATCCAATGGAACATGTAGCTCATTTCATCGCTCGTCTTGCCCATTTAGGCGAAAATAAGCTTTTATGGCTACAAGTGTTTGTGCAATCCTTGGAGGGACCCGCTTTCATATGGTACTCCACACTGCCAGAGGGGTCGATTCCTGACTTGGATACACTGATCAGGGAGTTTTACAACTAGTTCAGTAATACAGAAAGCCGAGTAAGTATAGCAGAGCTGATTAATACAAAGCAGCACGACAATGAGTCAGCATCAGACTTCATCGCAAGGTGGAAAACTCTCACCTTTAGTTGTTCTCACAATTTTAACTAGGGTGAATTGCTACAAATGTGCCTCTGTAATTTTAGGCATGAGCTCTCCGTACACCTTCTGTCTCAAACCTTTGACGGGTTCAATGACTTGTGTACTAGAGCACATGATATTGAAATGCACCTCGGTCAAAAGAAGATAAGGTCTAAAATAACCGAAAAAGTTAAAGTGGTAGTTGTAGGATTGACAGAAAAACAGCTTTACAATGACAACCAAAGTGATATTGAAAATAGATATAATAGGCCTTCCTTGAAAGAAAAAATAAAGAAGATATTTTCCTTCCCCGACGAATCGTCAAAGAACTCTTCGTTGGGCTGGTGATGGAAGGCCTAATAACTCTGTCGAAGATTAAAAGGCCCGAGGAGGAAGGAATGAATGGTGACCCTAACTATTGCCCTTACCATCGCGTCATCAGTCATCCCATTGATAAGTGCTTCACCCTGAAGGAAAAAAATCCAACGCTTAATTGATGATGGGGATATAATCGTATCGAAAGTTGAGAAATATTCGGCAAATACGGTCACTTCGACGTTGTACCCCGACAAAAAATTGCAAAACCTCTCTTAACGCGATGAATGAAATTATGCAAAACTATAATAATGATAAAAATGAGGAACAAATGCTTAACACAGAGTGTCAACGGGACTCAGAACAAACATCCCATCTTGTGAAAATAAAAGAGCAGGTCAGCCTTACAGATGCACTCCCAGCAGACATCATACGACACATATTGCAAAAAGTTGGTGAAAAATCAATTCAAGATTATCGTGCTGCTGGGGTGTGTTCTCGCGAAATAGAAGAACTACCAAAAGACCCAATCGTCATCCGCTCTTTACCATTGGATGAGGTCCCTTGGCACAATCGATACACCGATAGCCTTGGCGCAAGATACTTTCTACAAGTCTGTGCTAACAAATAAAATGCGCATGCACTCTTCCATGAAGGTTTTATGGCCTATTTCGTTGATGGTTACCCTAAATATGGAGGGGAGCTATTACAAAGAACAGTCTAGAAAAACCACGTGGGTGCCAAATATATATGTGCCATCACCTGCATTTGTGTGCTTGAACCATCGACTTATAAATGGGGGCTCGACACTATGCTGACTATCTTGCGATGTCCTGAAATGAAAAGAGGACTAATGCATTGGAGGAAAAAAGTCAAAGAAATGTGTTAGTACCGCATCAACACATTATCTTTCCTTACCTTTCATCCAGGAAGACTTTGCTATGAGATAGTGTTCCCAACCTATCTTGGTCGGACACAAGGGCCCACTGGGGTTCCCGTTTTGCGCAAACATGTCGACAGATTTAACGGTCAACTTTTTAACGCATCGAACCGGTCAGCGCGCGCATGCTAAAGTCACGTGCTTTTTTCGCTCCGCGAGCCTTGTGCGCGACTTAGACACATTTTATTTTGTGGCAACGTGACTCACGGTAGCACGATCGTCACGCCGAGATCACCCGAACACATTTTCATCAAAAACATCGGTCGACGATGCACATAGAGCAACGGGGTCAAAGGGCAAATGGCCTTGGCCAACCCCAGAGGGTCGGCCTCGACCTTCCCCATGCCTAGGGGGTCGGCCTCGGCCCCATAGAGGGGTTGACCTCGGCCATTTTCCCCCGGTGGTTCACCCCTTTGCGCAAACCCCTTTTTCACACTTTTTTTGCTTCATACGCTTCGTACGTGACTTTGGAACCTTGTTCGTCATGTGGGTACGATTCACGTCGACACGCTCGTCGTTACGAAACTTTTGGATTCGTCATTGACCATCAAAACACCTACCGTCAACGCACACAAAGTTCACCAAAAGGGGGAGTGGCAGGCCTTGGCTTCCCTTCATGGGAGTTGGCCATTGGCCTTGGCCTCCTCAAGGGGTCGGCCTCGGCCTCCCCAGGGGTGGTGGCCTTGGCTTTCCCCCAATTTTTGGCCTTTGGCCTCCTCTCCCGCGCTCACTTGTTTTCTCGAGTCTTTGCACCTCCGCAATGTTTACGGATGTTCGTACATCAACCTCACGAAGTCCGTCGTCCATTGCCCATGACCGAGCACTGCTCCTGCGATGCCCGTCGCCCAAAGTCACGCGCTACCGCTGAACGACCCGTCGCCGACGACCGCGTATCATCATTCCCAACTTTGTCATTACTAAACATCACACTTATTATTTTGGTATAAGATGCACACTTGGCTTATGCCCCTTTTCCGGGACACCTGACGCGCACCCGTGCACCGTCTCCGCGACGTTCGTCGCGACGCCCATGCGCCACTTCCATGAGGTATTGTCTCCACGACGTTCGTCGCTGTGCCCATGCGCCACTTCCATGAGGTATTGTCTCCGCGACGTTTGTCGCCGCGCCTATGCGCCACTTCATTGAGGTATTGTCTCCGCAACATTCGTCGCCACGCCCTTGCGCCACTTACATGATACGTGCCCCAACACCATGTATTGCCTCTGCGATGTTCGTCGCCGTGCCCGTGCGCCACCTTCATGCTATGTGCCCCGACACCAAGTATTGTCTTTGCGACGTTCATCGCCGCGCCCGTGCGCCACTTCCATCATATGTGTCCCAGGCACTATTTCGCGATGGTCATCGTTGCGCCCGGGCGTCACTTTCATAACATGTGCCTCGGGCACCAAGTATTGTCTCGCGATGTTTGTCGCTTCGCCCGTGCGCCACTTTCATAACATGTGCTCCTGGAACCAAGTATTGTCTCGTGACGTTCGTCGCCGTGCCCGTGCGCCACTTCCATGACATGTGCCCCTGGGGCATCAGGTATTGTCTCGCGACGGTAGTCGCCGTGCCCACGCACCACAATCATGTCTCATGCCTCGTGCTGTAGGCACCGCGCCCATGCGCCACAATCATGTTCCATGCTTCCGGGGGGCTCCGTTCGTAGTGCTCCTGCATAAGGACCCCTCGCAGCGGGATGGGCTCGTTACCAAAAAGACATCGCCGCCACGTGATAGGCTCGTTACCATAAAGCTATCGCCATCATCATTTCAGGGGGCTCCTTTCCTAGTGCTCCGGCACGAGGACCCCTCGCAGCGGGATGGACTCGTTACCACAAAGTCATCGCCGCCACGGGATGGGCTCGTTACCACAAAGCCATCGCCGTCATAATCACGTGGGGGGGGGGGGGGGGGCTACGGCACGAGGACCCCTCGTAGCGGGATTGACTCGTTACCACAAAGTCATGGCCACCACGGGATGGGCTCGTTACCATAAAGCCATAGCCGTCATAATCACGGGGGGCTCCGGCACAAGGGCCTCTCACAGCGGGATGGACTCGTTACCACAAAGTCATCGCCGCCGCGGGATTGGTTCGTTACCACAAATCCATCGCCGTCATAATCACGGGGGGCTCCGGCACGAGGACCCCTCGTAGAGGGATATGCTCGTTACCACAAAGCTATCGCCGCCTGGGGTGACTTGCATGACACCAGGCACTGAGCTGCGACCATGTCCACTCATGTTACCGTTGATCATCGACACCACCAGGACAATGACCCACGGGTCACTCCAGGATGGGAGCAGGTCCTTGGAGGGCATCGTGCCTAGTCTGCCTGGCAGTTGGCTACAGGGGAAACCCTCACAGCTGTCAGGTTCTCTACGCGTCTCTTGACGCACCTTGTGGGATTCTGTAAGGGATTGGATCGATGGCTGGGGCAACGGGCTTACTCTGATCATGCTGTCATGGTGTGGTCAATCTTCTCGGACAGGTAGAGCGAGGCTGTGCGAGGCAGGCAACGCGAAATTGGGAACCGACAGTCCAATGGAGAACTGGTATTTTGGGCCCCCTGGTGACGTGTCACTCCCAGGTGACAACATGTGGCACTTTTTGACATAAGCACACTGTTTCCTATAAATAGTGAACTTTATGACTCAAAAATGGCCTTCTTCCTCATTCTCACAAAATCACTTTCTCACTCTAGAATTTGAGAGCTCTTGGATTCTAGAGAGAGAAACACAAAATTGGACATAACTTTGGACCGTAACATTGGACCCCGACTCGGACCCTAACTTGGACTGTCGACTGCCGGCCCTGTTCGTCTCAGCCTTGCCTTCGCAGCACTGCCACTTCTCACGGCCTGTCTGGGAAGCCTTGCTCTCTGCCCTTACTCTGCCCTCACTGTCTCTCACTTTGCATACTTGGAAGCTGACTCGGACTGCAGCCTTTGTGACACCTCCACGTAGGTACGAACCCACTTTCCTTGGCATCAGATAGGAAATGCACATTGAGACATTATCAATCATATCCCAGACACACAAGAGATCGAATTTGCATGCGAAGAATGCACCTTATACTGCCATTTGGTGATGCTATGTCTCTTGAAATGAGAAAGAAATTGTAGAGCAAGAAAGGAAAAAAAAAGGGCGGTCTAGGAAAAAGTTAGGGCAAAAAAAAAAAAAATGTTGAACTACGTGATGACTTGGTCTTTCAGATACGTAGCTTAAGGCATATTCCTCAAGTTCAGTCAGAATAATCAAAAGAAATTTTATTTGTTGAACTACGCGATGACTTGATCCTTTGGGTACGAAGGCATCTTGGAGCATATTCCTCAAGTTCAGTCACAATAATCAAAAGAAAATTTATTTCCCCATAAAAAAAGAAAAAAATATTTGTGAACTACGTCATGACTTGATCCTTTGGGTATGTAGGCAGCTTGGGACATGCTCCCCAGGTTCAGTCACAGCAATAAAAAAAAGGTTAATTACAAAACTGTCCCCTATGGTTTACACGTTTTTGCACTTTGCTTCCCGTGTTTACAATTTTTGCAATAGTATCCGCTGAGATTGACAAAATCATTGCAAATAGCTCCAAAATTGAATGTCAGTTCAATTTTGGACGTTAAGTCCGCATGTGCGGTTCACATGCCATTTTGGCATAAGCAAATTTGTAAGTTCCCCTACCCCCATCTTCCTTTTCTTGCCGTCAAGCTCCCCGACCTTGCCCAAGAGTCACAGCCAACCACGGACCACCTACAGCTGCCGTAGCCACCAAGGGGTCATCCATAATCCCACACAACCAGAAAAACCAAATAATGGGGGCAATGCCACCACAACCACGGCCACTGTACTTGGTCGCACAGCCATCGCAAAGTTGCTGGAGCAGCGCCAACAACATCCAAAAAAAAAAATCAACACAAATTCATCCAACAGAGTTGCACAACCATAGCCAATGGAGCCGCGGACACCACAAACAGTCGACCACCGTCACAAAGCTATCGGATCAGCAAAAGATGAAAAAGCTAGGCAGCGCTGCCGGCTGTGGGTTAGAATCCTAATGCCGCCGCCGTGGCATGTCTTCTAGTAAGGCGTCGTCCAACTCCTGATCTACACCACCGTGCCCATAAGGAGAGCACCGGCATCGTCTACAGCAATCAATTGCCACCATATCCAAATCCACCAACCGCCACAAACCCTGGCGGCGCGTCACCGCCATGATCAATGGCTCCAATCGGTGCCCCGCGACAGTCGGTGCCACTGTCGCCTCACAGTTACGGTCTCACAGCTACGCCGCCTACCCATCTTCTACAAGGACCAACACTGTCGTCCAGATTTGCGCCACTGATGGCTGCAACCCTTGTTCCTGATCTTTACGATCACGACCACAAAAAAGAACCGTGATGAGATTTCCTTCAGATCGATTCCCATTTTTTTCTTTTTTCACGGATCTGCTTGTTGGGGTTTGATAAATTTTCATCAAATCTTACCTTCTTTCTTTTTTGTTTGTGTGTGTGTATGTGTGTGTGGTGGCACACGAGGGTTTTATATTCTTGGTGGAGGTGGTGACAAACAAAGGTGGGCGGCGGCGGTGATGATGGCAGGACCATGCTGGTGGTTGTGGGTTTCCGGTTGATCGGAGGACAGGCTGACAGCTTATGGTGGTGGGGAGGATGCATGAGAGAGAGAGAGAGAGAGAGAGAGATATGGAGATGCACAGAGTGAGAAAGGGAAGATGTGGGTAGGGGAAATTACAGATTTGCCCCTACCAAAATGGCATGTGCACCGCACATGTCTGTGCACATGCGGACTTAACGTCCAAAATTGAACGGACATCCAATTTTGGAGTTATTTTGCAATGATTTTGTCAACCTCAGGTGACACTATTACAAAAGTTGTAAACACAGGGAACAAAGTGCAAAAACGTGTAAACCACATGAGACAATTTTGTAACCCATACAAAAAATATATGAAACAAAAAAGAAAAGAAATTATTTCCTCTCGCCAAAAAAAAATTGAACTGTGTGATGGTTTACTCTGTTGGCTACATAGGCAGCTTGGGACAAACTTTCAAGTGCAGCTCCAAGAAAAAGAAGTATTTCAAAGGAAAAAATGAATCTTCACGAAAGAAGTTTTCAAGTTGATCTGCATGACTTTGTCCTTCGAGTACGTAGGCATCTTGTATTAAATATCCAAGGTATCTTAATACGTACTTCGAAGGCAACAAAAGAGGACCTTAGCGACTTTCTCTAACGGCTCAAGTATCTTATGGAAGAAAGACCAAATGGATATACGAATTGGTCATGAGCACCATGAGGAAAAAGTAAATATGTGTTGCATGGAAGCGCGAATTCAAGCTTGTCACCTACTTCAAGATGGTATGCCTCTCGGAGCATCTGGACTGAAGGAGAAAACTGTAAAAGCTTAACAGCAAATCAGTCGTGATCCAGTCTTTTAGCAAACTCGAAAAGCCCGAATCACGAGGTGCATTTGTTGGCAGCAAAATTTGACCAAGAAATAATATTGGGTTGATATGCAAGCCCATAATTTTTGTTGGGTGCATTTTCTAAAAGAAGCTCAAATATTCAGGCTTTTAAGGGGGCCCATGTAATTGGGTTATAATAGTTTGGGTGAAATAGAATTGGAGACATTTCAAGAAAATCAAAGGTATAAATGTTCATTGAAAATGATAAAGTTGAAAAATTATCACATGTAGTAAAATGTGGTGATTATTCATGAAGTGCCCTCCAAGCCTAAAAGATTTGAGTTGGTTATAAATGATAGCTAGTGTTCTAGCTATAAAAGGAAGGGTTCTCTCGGAAGATGGGGAGAAGGGGGAGAGAAACAAAAGAGGAGGAAAGAAGTCAGCAAAAAAAAGCAACCAAAGAAGGCCTAGTCGGCAGCAACAAAAAGGAAAGAAAGAAGAAGCAGCTGTTTGCCTGCTTGGGCAGAAGAAAAAAACGAAATTAAAAAACAAATAGAGAGAAGGGAAAGAAGAAAGAAAAGAAGAAGAGAGAGATGGATTCTGGGTGAATCCTACCTTTTTTTTAAAAAAAATTCTTCTCTTATCATTTTACGTAAATTTTGATTATATGATGTACTAAATTTTCATGCAGAAATGAAAATTTTCTATATTCGTATGTTATTTTATTTGCTTTTCTTTAATCGGAGGTTGTGGTGAACGTAATTAACAGTTGTCTCTTTAGCCAATCGAGAATATGAATTCATTATACAAAATAATAAACGTCGTTACATATATACGATGAAATTTAGTGGCACAAGATTCAACGCTAATCAATAGCGTGAAAAATGTATCATCAACTAGAAGTCAAATAACATATGATTCAATATACCAACCTCGTGGTCTCTCCACCCATTGCCAACTAGCTTCGGGTTGGATGCTTTCATATGGTATGAGAGCGAGTTGATTTAGTTATCCAAATAACCCATTCCCATATTATAAAAACAACAACGAACTGTTAAGCTACCACTTGCTATAAAAGCTTATGGATCCAAGAACGTATATCATGCTTTAAAACCACCAATTAAGTGCAAGTGGAGAGACAAATCAAAGGTGCAAACCACCAAGTATATAAATAAAAAATTTTGAAATTGTACTATAAAAAAAGGAGAACCAAATATGCAAGGGAGAAGAATGAAATTCAAAATTTTGTCAAATCAGAGCTATGATACCATGTTAGGTTATCACTTACTCTAAAAACTTAAACCTGAGATAATGGGCCCAACACGAACAACTCTTAATATCCTTAAGCGGATTCGCCACCATTGTACGTTAAACTTTTTCATTTTTTGTGTCATTCTAGTTCTTCAACTATTAAGCGTTTACGACGCCATCGTTGCTAACAAGGAACAACTCTCAAGCAACATTGTTAAACTGCAAGCGATTCGCCACCATCCCGTTAGCGTTTGCTGAAATCATCCTTTTCTCGGTGTCCATTACAATTACAATATAACCATTATTGAGTCCCAAAACAGGGTCAGGACGGTCATTTCCATCCAATTTATTCCCAAATAGGCATATCGAAACCTAACCTTAATACCCTAAGAACAAAACTTTTTGACCTTTTCTCAAATTAAACTTTTGCACTTTTGCCTCGAGAGGCATCAACAATTAGCTATGTAAGCTCAATGAAATATTCAGGATCTTTAAACTCTTCCAGTTTATTTTCTATTTGACCGCAACAGGTTTTTATTAATGTGCTCTAAAAAAGTATCAACCTTAAGAAGCATATAGACAAAATGATTGTTTTTGGGACAACTTCGATAACATTTCTTACGTCAAATTTAAGTCTTTCTTGTTCGTTTCGTTTCGTTTTAGTCTTTGAACTATCAAACGTTCGCGAACAGCAACATTCTGTCAGCCTCCATTGCATTTCAGCCATTATTAGGACCCACATGAGCAAAATAGTCACTAGCCCCATCCGTACCCAGAAATGTGAAGCGCACCTTAACCTTACTTCAAATAAGAGTAAACTACATTATTGCTCATTGAACTATGGGCCAAATTTTACTTCGCCCCCTAAATTGACTTGTGTCGTTTTATTCACTGAACTTGCTGATTGGTAAATAAGACCCGTTAGCTGTAGTTTTAAAGAGCCCTGTTAAGTTGTAATGTGTGGGACATATATAACCATGATTAAGAACAACAGACTCACTCCCTCCCAAGTACTTATTTATTTATTTTTTTTAAGAGAAAAAAGAAGTCATTAGCTTTTATTGGAATTTCTTTCTAAGTGGGACTGAATTTAAGCAGTCCTTTTATTTTGGCTAAAGTTGGATCCTTTTGTGAATAAAAAATAGCCTCAAAGCAACTTTTAAAATCTTTAGCGAAAAAATGGTGTATGTATCCCTGCCTTTATTTTAGTGTCTTTATTATCTTTTCTTCTTCTTCTTCTACCATCCTTCACACCCACCACTTAATCACCACCAACATCCGCCACACATTAACCTCCACCTCCACCATCATCCAATCACCACCCAGCCTAACCCTGTCGCTACTGGCACCAAACGCCATATACACCTCAATAGCCATCCTAACCCTAGTCCCAAACCACCTAACCCAACCCTGCTGCCGTCGTCACACAAACGCCAACACCCTCCATGGCCACCAAAACCCCAAAACAACTAAGCCCATGCCAACCTCGCTATCACCCAAACCGCATCACCATCCGCCACTCGATCACCACCACCAACCTCATGTTCCCTTCTTTGATTTGATGTGGATTGGTTTTGGATCGTTGGTATGGTGGCTGAGGGGGTTAAGGTGATGGGTATGGTGGGTAAGTGATGTAACACCCGAAAATATGAGGCTGGAGTTATGGTAAAACTCACAATTAATCATTTATTGGACCTTTGGCGACAAATTGGTGAGCATTATACACTATGATCTTTGGCGATAATTTTTTGAAGCGGGAACAAAAGGCAATTAATAAAAATTAAAAGGGGTTACTTGAAAATTTAAATTTTTATTCAGAAAAATAGCTTTTAGTTGGTCAACCCTTTATTTTTGGAAAACTAAGTTAAAGAGGGGAGCAGGGGAGAGCGATCAGAGCTTAAAAAAATGCATTTCGGATGTTACTCCCATTTTTTGTTACAGCCAGAGAAATAGAGGGATTTCAGTTACAGCTAAACGCACACATACATAGAGAGAGAGAGGGAGAGAGAGAGAGAGAATTTTCAGAGAAGATCGAGCCTGTTTGTGAGCTCCTTAGAAAGGGAAAAAGAGGGGGTTTTGTTGACAAGGTTTCAAGCGAGGCGATCCGATATCCATTATGTTTTTATTTTTCCTTTTGTTACAATTATCTTTTTGCGTGTAATTGGAATCGTGTAGCTTGAGATTTATGTATGTATATGTGTGGTTGTGAAGGTTAAAAAGTTAGGGTGTGGGTAGCCATGGCTGCCGTGGTTTGTGCTCCGACGCAGCCATGGTTCTACCAAGATGAGCATTGAAACGGAGCAGCCACGGAGAGACAAAGGAAGGGCTATTGAGAATTTGATGGAATCAGAATCACTAAATGAAGACTTTGAGGCGCGTGATCGCTTTCTTTAACTGTTGGGAAATCAAAACAGTTGTAACAGTTAAAAAATAACTGCCAGAAATTAATTTGAATAAATCAAAATTCGAATTTAAATAAATCACACCTTTTTAATAAAACTATTTTTTAAAAATACAAAATATTTTCTAAAAAATAAATCACGTTTTTCGCGACCGCGGCTAAGTGCAGCACTAAGTGCACCTAATAACGCGCCAAAAAAGCGCCCACCCGCACGCGGATAGCATGTGGACTAATACACTCTAGTCTTGCTACCAAGTATAAAGTAAAAGCACTTTTGTCCTTATAAACTCTTTTCAAAACCCACTTCCAAGCAATGCGGGACAAAAGAGTGAGTTGTTTTCAAACAACTCAACTCACAAACCCAACAAGGGCTGCTAGACGGTTAGCTTTCTGTAAATTGTGTAATTTGTGTGAGTGCTAGTGAGGGAGAGAAATAGTCGTAAAGGCCTGTGGGTTTAGCAAGAAGGACGGCTGGCGTGAAGTAGGTTTGTGTGTGCACGAGTGAGCAAGAAGAAGCCACTGCCACGGTAGTGGCTGTGCTGTACTGTGGTTTGTGAAATAATTATGAAGGTGATGCTTGGAGGGTGTAGTGTATACCGTGAGGTGCTTGTGGGTGGGTTTAATGGCTGTGAGAAGGGGGTGTCCATCGGTGTAACTGCTGTACAACTAATGTGTGTTTTGTGTGAGTTAGGGGGCTGCCAAAACAGCATATATATATATATGTGTGTGTGTGTGTGTGTGTGTGTTTGCGCGCTCGCGCTTGTGCTTGTGTTATGTGCTTGTTTTTAATGGATGTGCAGGTGGAAGAATCGTGGGTTTACAGTGTGTTTATTTTGTGTGTTTTGGTTGAGTGTAAATAAAGTGAAGGGAGAGCCATGAATCAGTGGGGGGTGTTTGTGCATGTGTGTGTGTTAAGCAAGAAGAAACCCACTGCCGTGAGGTAATGGGTGTGGCTGTGATGTAATTTCAAGGAGAAGGAAAGGCAGCCGTGTAATGTGTTTTTTGTATATGTCTGCGGGTAAGTGACAAGGAGGAGAAAGAGAGAGAACTGCCTCACGGCAGTGAATATGTTGGGTGTGTTTTGTGCCCATATGCGAGTGGATATGGAGTGATTTTTTTAGGTGTAATGGGTTTTAGGTGTAATTGGGTTTTCATGTGTGTGTATATATATGTGTAAATGATGGGTATTGAATGTGTAGTGTGTGATTGTAAGTGGTGTAATGTGGCTGTACCGTGTGTGTGTGTGTTTTAGTTTGGTGTAAGGAGGAAGGAGAAGATGGGTTAATGGGATACGGGTTTGTGTAATGGAGTGGTACACTATGGTTGCATAGTTGTACCACGTGGCTGTTGGATATTGTGCAATTATTCAAAATATGCTGAGATTTTACAAAAAGGCTCTTTGGGTAATATTATAATTACTAGTAAAATTTCAGATTTTTCTAAAATTGTTTAGTAATTTTAATAATTTCTGTAAATTTAGTTTTTCTAAAATATATTTGGGTCTTTAAATTTTTTAATAAATTCTGGAAACATTTCTGTAATGTTTTTATGATATACATAAGTTTTGTAATTTTTAGAGTTGATTTGATACTAAATCCGTATCGCATTTGATTTAGCAAAACTGATGATTTTAAAATAGTTTCGGTGCTTTTTAAATCATAATTTTAGTTTCAATATTTTTCCTATAAATTACGAAGATATCATGAAAATTTGGGACTTTGATTTGAATTAGAAGTTTTAATTGTTATTTTTTGTTTTATCTACTATTTAAGAAAATTATTTTTAATTCAAAAATATTTAAAATTCAGAAAATTCATATCGTAACATGTTATGTTGTTTTAAGGTATAAAAGTGTTTTATAAGCATTTATTATAAATTTTTGAGTGTCCTGATGCCTTATAGAGAGTGCAGAGTTATCGGTTAAGCTTGTTGTCCGAGGGATCCGTGTAACACCCCAACCTTTATATTACCTAACCGCTTAATTTTATTTTAAAGTGTGACTTTCATACGCAAGCTTTAGCGTAGAATTTCGTGAGCGAAAATCTGATTGGCAACCTTTAGCGACAAAATTGCTGAAAACTATAAGTTACAATTTAACGATGGTCATTATAATTAATATTGATTGAGGTATTTAGTGACAATTAGCGTACATGATATTTTTTAAAACTTTTAGCGACGATACTTTTTTTTAACCAACTTTTAGCAACGACTAGTGAGGCAAGGTAGCGTAACAACCCGTTAAAATTTTTCCAGTATATTAATCTATCGTAAACAACTATTTTGGGTTTTTTGTTTTCGTAATAATAGAAATTTTGAGTTAGCTTTGAAAATTTTCCTAAAGCCTAAGGGTGTTTGGTAATTTTTTAGTTTAGGGTTTTTATATATAGGTATATGTTTTGGGACCAGCTGTCTTTATTCTCCTTCTCTTTTCTGATCCATGGCAGAGAGAGGGAGAACGGAGCTGAAGAACGGTTTTTCGACAAGTTTCGGTTAACTCGAGGATTTTGACAAGTTGAATAACAGTGCATAGTTTGGATTGAGGTAAGGGATTTCTATCCGAAATCCAGTTTCATCTATTTGTCCTCATAAATATTTTTCTTTATTGTTATCGGATTTTCTTTGAACTCCGTTATAGTTGAAATATGCATTGTTTGCTTTTAATGCCATGTTTTGAGCCTTACAAGTTTATTGGAAATCCTATTTGATGCTCGGTATTTATTTCTCGTTGTGCATCGATTTAGTCATTGTATTATCGTTTGTTGTCGTTCTAGTAAATTGATATGAGATTCTGCATTGGTGTGTTTTGGCGGGAGTTGGTATATGTTGGAGGATATTGGTGTGAGCTAGTACCTTGACGGACTGGCCGGTGTGTTGGTGTAGGCTAGTGCCTTGACGGACTAGCCGGTGTAAAGTGCTGGTGAGCATTGCCTTTGTGGCTTTGCTAATTAAGTGATTACACTGCACTGCCTGTGTGGCTTCGCAATTGCTCATGTTCAATTTTATTCGTGATTGTTTGCATCGTATCTGAAAACCATATTGATATCTAATCGAACTAGTTATGATTCTTTTCAACTCTTGAAAAATTATCGTTGAATTGCATCTGTGAATTATTTCTTAATTTCTTCGTTTGAGCGACCTTACTGAGCTCTCAAAAGCTCACTCCCGTTCGACTTCCTCTCTGCAGGTAGTAACCAGCGTTAGACTACTTGAAATTCGACTAGAGGCAAGAGAGCTAGTGAACTTAAGTTAGTGTTGCTCTTTTGAACCCCTGCGTGGGTGAATCTCTGTAGTTCATTATCAGATTTAATTTTAGTTTATCAATCACGATTGTGCACTCAGAATAATATGTTAACCCTACGGTTATTTAAACCGAGGATTATAGTTGGTTTTGATGATAAACTAACATTGATAATTATGTTGTCTAACATGCATTGAGTTGATGAAGAAATATGTACAATCTTATACTCATGCAAACGGACATCTAGACGAGCAAATCGATCAAAGACACTCAACGGATCGCTCCAAAGAAGAACTTCGTCGATCGTATTTTACAATACTTTTATTTCTTTCTTTGTAAACTAGATATAGAGAGATGATCATTACGATGACTGTATACCTAGAACTTGCCCAAAGGTTTCCCTTGCATGCATAAAAGTTTTTCATTCTTTAAAAACTAGGAAACTGCATTTTCTGGAATGCAGTCGACTGCAAGTTGGGCAGTGTGGTATTACAGTCGACTGCAATACTTCCAGTACCTTATTACAGTCGACTGCATTTGGATTACAGTCGACTGTAAGTTGGAAATTTGAATTTCCAACGGCTACTTTGGGATTACAGTCGACTACAATGGTGCATTACAGTCGACTATATTTACCGTTTGTTGCAATAAACGCCCTACCTAACTCCAAACGGTCATATTAATTCCCAACTCTATAAATACTCATTTTGGGCTTAGTTTTGATTCATCAATTGCATTCGAAGCTCTCTTATCTTTCATATACTCAAATATCAAAGCAATTGTTCAATCTCTCTTGTTTTTCATTGATTTCTCATCCATTTCAAGAGAGCATTTATTGTGAGCTTACATTTGAGAGATATACACTTTCATAAGTCATCATACACTCATCTCTCTTGTTCTAGTGCTTAAACTTGTACTCATCTACTTATTGAGAGTGAAATCTTGTACACAATTCTTCATCTAAAGGTTCTTGTATCAAAGCTTGGGGTTGTCAAGCTTTGGAGCTTTGGGTTTGTCAAAGCTTGTTCTTGATGTGTGTATAGCATCAAGGGATTGTAAGAGGTTCGATCTTGACCCGTAAGGAAGATCATACTAGTGGATTCTAGGGCCTTTCAAGGGACTTCCTTGAAGGGGTGGACGTATGCTTGAGGGTATATCAAGCCGAACCATTTAAATCTCCTTGTCAAGTATCTCTAAACCCTTCTCTCTTTACTTTATCGTTTTACATTTGTGTTGAGATTGGCTAGTTTGGTTACTTGAGATATTGTGTTTGAGATTTGTTGATTGTAGCTTTTCAAGTGTTATTCTTATCCTCTCTTAGTTTGAAGTATTTACTTGTTAATTTTTAAAGTAGTCTTAAAATCCTATTCACCCCCCTCTAGGGTTATCTTTTTGGTTTCAAGTGGTATCAGAGCCTCGGCTCTTGTTATATTGGGTAACGCCAAGAGAGTTAATCGATCATGGCTTACGTTGGGGGTATGGAGGGTAGTTCTACCACTAGGCCTCCATTGTTTAATGGGACCAATTATAGTGTGTGGAAAGTTAAGATGAAAATCTACTTAGAATCTCAAGACTATGAGATGTGGGATATTGTGGAGAATGGCCCATTCGTTCCGATAAAGGTGGTTGACAAGGTTGAAGAGCCTAAATCCAAATCGGAGTATAGTGATCATGATAAAAAGATGATTTGTATGAATGCTAGAGCGAAAAATTGTCTTGTGTGTGCTTTAGACACTAATGAACTCAATAGAGTCATTATGTGTAATTCCGCTAAGAGTATTTGGGATACTCTTCAAGTCACTCATGAAGGGACTTCTCTTCTTAGAGATTCCAAGATGAACTTATTGTTTAGAGATTATGAGTTATTTCATATGCTTCCAAATGAATCTGTTACGGATATGAATACTCGTTTTACTAACATTGCAAAACCTTTGAAGCAATTGGGCAATGAATTCACTAATGGTGATCTAGTAAGAAAAGTGATTAGGTCCTTACCAAGAGCTTGGGATGCAAAGATCACCGCCATCCAAGAATCAAAGAATCTTAATATCTTTCCTCTTGATGAATTGATGTGCTCACTTATGACGTACGAAATGCAAATCAAGACCTTTGATCAAGAGGACGTCAAGAAGAAGCCTACATAAATTGCTCTTAAAGCTTCATATTCAAACCTTGAGTCAAGTGATGATGATGAAGAATTTGATGAAGAGGCTATTGCAATGGTTGCAAAGAACTTCAAGAAGTTCTTAAGATTTAGAAGGAATGATGGGAGAAGGCAACAAAATGTTAGCAACGAAGAGAAGCTTTGCTACAAATGCCACAAGCAGGGACACATGAAGATTGATTGTCCTATCTACAAAAGGGAGAAGAAGAAAATAAGATATGTATGAGAAATAGCTAAATGAAGACAATTCTCTAAGAAAGAGAACAAGGAGAAGGAAAGAACAACGAATCATGGAGTGACTTTGATTCAAGTGATGAAGACAATGAGAAGAATGATCAAGCAAAAGTATGCTTCATGGCAAATGATGAGGTAAGCTCTTCTTCCGGTAGTGATAGTGATAATGAAAGCTTTGAAGATGCTTATGATAGCTTATATGAGGAATCCAAGAAAATTTTCAAGAAAAATATTATTTTGTCTAAGAAATTCCTTGAAGCTAATAAGCAAATTGAGAAGTTGATAATGGAAAATAATAAGTTGCATGCCAAGAATGAATGCATCTCCAACCATTTATATGTGAAATATGTGAATAACGATTTGGTTGAATTATTTGTCAACACTCCTAGCTCAAAGAAAATCTCTTCCAAAACATTGGCTTTAGAAAAAAAAAATGAAGATTTAAAAGTTGAGATTTGTGATTTGAAAAAATGTCTTGAAAAATTTGTTGATGGTCAAAACAATTTGGATGTCATGCTTGGACGCCAAAGAATTGGCCTAAACAAAGGTGGTCTTGGATTAGAACCCATGGCCATGCCTCATAAAATTTTGCAACAACAAGCTAGGTTGAATATTCATACAAAACGACTAAAGAACTATTGCACACCTTCTACACATTGCGGTTGGTGCAACAAGAAAAGGCATACGACTAATCATTGTCCTTGTAGAATTGTTTTTGTTAGAGGTAGAAAGAAAATGTGGATTGTGAAAGGTCAAGAATACAAATGCAAGACTAACACCCAAGGACCCAAGAAAATTTGGGTACCAAAAGTCACTACTTGATTTGTGTTTATAGGTATGTCTCAAAACAAAATCTAGTAGCAAGAAGTGGATTCTTGATAGTGGATGCTCAAGACGTATGACCGGCAACATATATCTTTTCACCTCGATTGATCTTAAAGAAGGAGGAAATGTGACCTTTGGTGACAATTCTCAAGGAAAAATCAAAGGTAAAGGAACTATTGGTAAGGAACCACATTCAATTGAGAATGTGTTATATGTTGAAGGATTAAAGCATAATTTCCTAAGTATTAGTCAATTTAGTGATAAAGGTTTTAAAGTTATCTTTGAGGCTTCTCATTGCACTATACTATCCTTGAAGAACAATGAAACTATTTTGGTAGGTAGTAGAGATAATAATGTTTACTCCATTCAATTAAATGATTTAGCTAACCAAGATGTCAAGCGTCTTAGTGCTATTAGTGAAACATCTTGGCTTTGGCATCGAAGACTTGGTCACATGGACATGGAGCATTTGAAGAATATTTCAAGCAAAGAACTTGTGAGGGGTCTCTCGAAGATCAAGTTTGAGAAAGATAAAGTATGTGATACTTGTCAAATGGGTAAGCAAAAGAAAGTCTCTCACAAACCGAAGAAAATGGTATCTACTTCTAGACCCTTGCAATTACTTCACATGGATTTGTTTGGACCAATTCCTACTACTAGTCTTGGTGGTAAATCATATTGTTTTGTTATTGTTGATGACTATTCTCGCTATACTTGGAATTTCTTTTTGGCTACCAAAGACGAATCTCTAAATGTGTTCACTTCATTTGGAAAACGTGTTCAAAATCAAAAAGGTTATTTGATAACCAACATTCGAAGTGATCATGGTAGAGAATTTGAAAATTCAAAAATAGGAGCCTTGTGTGATGACTTTGGGATATCACATAATTTTTTGGCTCCTAGAACTCCTCAACAAAATGGTGTTGCCGAAAGAAAGAATAGCTCTTTGCAAGAAGCGGCAAGAACAATGCTTAACGAATATGGTTTACCTAAGTACTTTTGGGCGAATGCGGTCAATTGTGCTTGTTTTGTTCTTAATAGAGTTATCTTGCGAAAGTTTTTTTATTAAAAACCCCTTGCGAGCTTTTTAATGATAAGAAACCTAAGGTGAGCTTTTTTAGAGTCTTTGGTTGCAAATGCTTTGTTTTAAATACCAAGGATCACCTTAGCAAATTTGATTCCAAAACCTTTGAGGGTATTTTTCTTGGTTACTCTAATAATAGTATGGCATATAGAGTTTATAATAAAAGTACTTTGGTTGTTGAAGAATCCATTAATGTTACTTTTGATGAGACTAATCCTTTTCTTCGGAGGACTAACATTGTTAATGTAGATGATATGGACAATGACACGAGAACTTTGGACATAAGTGAAACACTACAAGGCAACCCCAAAGAAATTGATCTAGGGGAGTCAATGGCAAGTTGAAGAATCCATTAATGTTACTTTTGATGAGACTAATCCTTTTCTTCGGAGGACTAACATTGTTAATGTAGATGATATGGACAATGACACGAGAACTTTGGACATAAGTGAAACACTACAAGGCAACCCCAAAGAAATTGATCTAGGGGAGCAACAATCAAGTTCTCAAGGGGGAAACGAGGAAGAAATCAATGATGCCTCAAACTTGGACAACTCTCAAGTATTACCAAAATATTGGACTTACAAAAAGGATCATTAAAGCGATCAAATCTTAGGTAATCCTTCGAGTGGGGTAAGAACTCGACGCTCCCTTCAACGACATGTTAATATAGTGTTTCTTTCCCAAATTGAACCGAAGAACTTCTCCGAAGCTCTACATCATGAATCTTGGATGCTTGCTATGCAAGAAGAGCTAGTTCAATTTGAAAGAAATCAAGTTTGGACCCTTGTGCCTAAACCTCAAAACTTTAGGATTATTGGCACAAAATGGATTTTTAGAAACAAACTTGATGAATCCGAAATCGTGGTTAGAAACAAGGCTAGATTAGTGGCCCAAGGTTATAACCAAGAGGAAGGAATTGATTTTGATGAGACTTATGCACCGGTAGCTAGACTTAAATCTATTAGAATGCTATTAGTTTTTGCTTGCTATAGAGATTTTAAACTCTTTCAAATGGATGTCAAGAGTGCTTTTCTAAATGGTTTTATTTCGGAAGAGGTTTATGTGGCTCAACCTCCCGGCTTTGAACATGAAAAATTTCCAAACCAAGTTTTCAAGCTTAGCAAAGCTCTTTATGGTTTAAAACAAGCTCCTAGAGCTTGGTATGAAAGGCTAAGTAGTTTTCTTTTACAAAATGATTTTTCAAGAGGAAAACTTGACACCACTCTTTTTATAAAATCTAAGGGCAATGACTTATTGTTGGTGCAAATTTATGTTGATGATATTATATTTGGTTCTACTAATGGATCCTTGTGCGAAGAGTTTGCTTCTTGTATGAGTAATGAGTTTGAAATGAGCATGATGGGAGAACTCACCTTCTTCCTTGGATTGCAAATCAAACAAAGCAAGGATGGAATCTTTATCAACCAAGCCAAATACACCAAAGAGCTACTCAAGAGATTTGACATGGAAGCATCAAATGCTTTTGACACTCCAACGAGCTCTTTATTAAAGCTTGATAAAGATGAAAAGGGTAAGGATGTTGATATTAAGCGCTATCGAGGTATGATCGGATCACTCCTTTACCTTACCGCAAGTAGACCCGATATAATGTTTAGTGTTTGTTTATGTGCTAGATTTTAAGCTTGTCCTAAGGAATCTCATTTGGTTGCCGTCAAGAGAATCCTTAGATATCTTAAGGGCACTCACGATTTAGGGTTATGGTTTCCTAGAAACACATCTTTTTTTGACCTAATTGGTTACTCTGACGCCGACGCCGACTATGCCGGTTGTAAAACCGAGCGGAAAAGTATTAGTGGAGGTTGCCAGTTCCTAGGTCACTCTCTTGTTTCTTGAAGTTCCAAAAAGCAAAACTCGGTTGCACTCTCTACCACCGAAGCCGAATATATGGCGGTTGGTGCTTGTTGCGCACAAATTCTTTGGATGAAACAAACCCTTTTGGATTTTGGACTCAAGTATGATCACATACCTATCTTATGCGATAACTTGAGTGCCATTGATTTGAGCAAAAATCACATCCAACATTCACGAACCAAGCACATAGAAATCAAACACCATTTTATCCGTGATCATATGCAAAAAGGTGATATCGTTCTCGATTTCGTGGACACAAATTATCAAATAGCGGATATTTTGATATGTCTTCACCTATGTGACTAGGTTATTTTATATCTTGTGCATAATCATGCTAGTTGGTCTTTACATGCTTGAGCATTATCTCATATGCTTATAGCATGTGTTTGGTTGATTTTTCTCTTTCCAAACAAATGTTGGTTTTATTGATATTTATTTATTTCAAAATGATTTCATATACATTTATATTGACATATACATATGCATATTCAATTTCAAGACTGTTTGATTTTTAGAAATACAGACGACTGCAAGTGTGAATACAGTCGACTGCATGTGTTGAATACAGTCGACTGCGTTACGGGGAAAGGGCATAAATCTGACCCATTTCGGTAGATTTTTTCATTCTCTCTCTCAAAACTTCGAACCCCTTTCTCTCTTCTCTCACGCTAGGACTCAATTCGTCTCAGATCTGCTTGAAATTGGTATGTAATTCTTCCCAAATCTTGTTCTAATACATGTTTTACACACTTTCACCGATTGATTTCACCCACATTGTTCAAAAGTTATGAAAATTTGAATTGCTCATTACTTTTTATTTCATCCAATTTACATCAATTGAGCATGCTTTTACTTGTTTTTACTCTTGATTCATGCTTAGGGATGTATTTTACATGATCCTAAATAGTTTAATTACATGAAATCATGCAAAAATCGATTTTCCCCAAAATTTCATAAACTAGGGTTTTTCGTAATGTCAAAATCTCTTCAATTAATTAAGCAATTACTCGATTGATCACTTGATTCATGCTTAATTACGTCAGTTGCTTGATTATACATGGTTAATTACCTTCAATTTGTCCAAAATTGGTTTTTCCCCAAATTGCATAAATTAGGATTCTTCATCTATCAATTGTTTTTTTCAAATTGATCATGCAATTAGATGTTTTATCTTTTCATTCATGTTTAGTTATACATATTACTTGGTTCAACATAGTTACTTACATTCAATTTGTACTAATTTTTTTCCAAATTGCATTAACTAGGGTTGATTTTTTCAAACATTTCATAAAACCTAATTTTTTGCATTTTCATACATATTTCTTATGTTCTCTATCTTCCAAATTTGTTAGATTGCTTCAAGAATGGCTAGAGAGAAATGTGCACGCACTAGTTCATCCAGATCACGAGCCACACCCGCACCCGCGCCCGAGCCGGAGCCTATCGCAGTAGAGTTTGACCGCAATCGCTATCGAAACCGCGAGGCTCTAGACCGTTTCTCCCCTCAAAACTCTTCTCCTCTGGCTCCAGGTTTGCGTTTGGACACTCAATTTCTATTCAGCTTAGGTGTACTTAGACACCTTCAGGATTGCTATCTTGACCGCCTTACTGATAGGAACACCATCCTATATTATCCTGATGCAATCCGTCTTTTTTATGCAAATTTGACTTGGAGCATTTCCACTGAGTCGTGTACACTCACATCGTATGTCTTTGGTCGGCGTTTCTCATTCTCTCAGTCACGACTAGCCGACCTTCTAGACCTCCCCGACACTGGTTTTTCTTTTTCACTAGAGATGATTCCTGTCGTCGATCAATCACATTGGTTTGACCGACCTTTCTCCATCGAGGAGCAGCTTCGACACACACTTCACAGTCGACTGATTAGGGCTGCATACAAACCCACCCTTCGTGACCTACCACCTCTGTCTCGACTATTCCATCATGTCATCGCTCACAACGTCATCCCTAGAGCCGGGGGTCTTTCATTTGTTTCTTACATAGACGTCCAGCTCTTGGCCTTTTTCCGCTCGGGTACACCGATTAACCTCTCTCGTCTTATCATGTTGAACATGATTAGGAGCGCTTCTCATCCTGGCTTAGCTATACCTTACGGCCTCCTACTCACTCACATTTTTGCTGCCTTTGACAAACCTCTTCCCTGTGAGTATATTGAAGCGACTCGGCACCATTTACTAGACTGCTCTACCTTTCGTAGGAAGGGACTTTTAGATGATCGCAGTCGTTTCTTGCCTGAGCCTGACATGGACGCTGTTATGGCGGATGATGATGATGATGATGATGAGGATGAGGCTGATGCTCATGGACATGCAGGTGATGGAGTTGATCGTGATCCACCTTCATTGGTCATTCCGAGCACTCATGAGGCGGGCACTTCTTCCAGTTCTTCCGCGACGGGTACTTCTTCCCGTCCTACCACTACCGGATATGAGGCGATCCTAGCTCGCTTGGATACGATGCAGCAGCAGATAGATGCCAGTTTCGGTCGGATGGATCTCGCTCACAGCCAGATCAGTCGACGACTTTCTCGCTTGGAGGACTTCTGCGGAGTTCAGTGTCCCGAGGAGGATATCTTTCATTCACCACCTCCACCATCGGGTCCTTGAGACATTAGGACTTGATTAGTACTTTTTTCTTCTGTCTTCAGACTTTATTATGTATTTTAGACCTTGTCATGGATGCTACTCATAGTATTACATTAGAACTTGGGTTGATATTCTAAACCTTAGCACTCTCATTCACGCTGATCTTGCTGCACTTCTGATTACGTTTTTTTATGTGCTATTACTACCAGTCTTGATATACCTTTTGACGGATATTCAAGTACTTCTGTTTTCTTGGTTTTGAATGCCCTTGTTGGCTATATTGATTATCCATGGATGGATACATAAGTTGATCACTTTCACACAAACCCTTGATATTTTTCAATGATGTCAAAAGGGGGAGAAAATATTATTGATTCATACTGTGTGGTTTTGATATTGAGCATATATTACTAGCGTTAGGGGGAGCCCTATATTGCTTAGGATAGGGGGAGCTATTTGTCATAATTTCTTCTCATGACCCCTTATGGCTTATAATGAGACTGTTATGCTTCATTACGCATATTATCTTTTATGTCTCCTAATAGTTGAATCAATGTTTGTCATCATCAAAAAGGGGGAGATTGTTAACCCTACGGTTATTTAAACCGAGGATTATAGTTGGTTTTGATGATAAACTAACATTGACAATTATGTTGTCTAACATGCATTGAGTTGATGAAGAAATAGGTACAATCTTATACTCATGCAAACGGACATCTAGACGAGCAAATTGATCAAAGACACTCAACGGATCGCTCCAAAGAAGAACTTCGTCGATTGTATGTTAGAAACTTTTATTTCTTTCTTTGTAAACTGATATGATATTGATCGTTAAGATGACTGTATACCTAGAACTTGCCCAAAGGTTTCCCTTGCATGCATAAAAGTTTTTCATTCTTTAAAAACTAGGAAACTGCATTTTCTGGAATGCAGTCATCTGCATTGGAATGTAGTCGACTGCAATACTTCCAGTAACTTATTACAGTCGACTGCATTTGGATTACAGTCGACTGTAAGTTGGAAATTTGAATTTCCAACGGCTCCTTTGGGATTACAGTCGATTGCAATGGTGCATTACAGTCGACTGTATTTACCGTTTGGTGCAATAAATGCCCTACCTAACTCCAAACGGTCATATTAACAAAACTCTATAAATACTCATTTTGGGCTTAGTTTTGATTCATCAATTTCATTCAAAGCTCTCTTATCTTTCATATACTCAAAGATCAAAGCAATTGTTCAATCTCTCTTGTTTTTCATTGATTTCTCATCTATTTCAAGAGAGCATTTATTGTGAGCTTACATTTGAGAGATATACACTTTCATAAGTCATCATACACTCATCTCTCTTGTTCTAGTGCTTAAACTTGTACTCATCTACTTATTGAGAGTGGAATCTTGTACACAATTCTTCATCTAAAGGTTCTTCTATCAAAGTTTGGGGTTGTCAAGCTTTGGAACTTTGGGTTTGTCAAAGCTTGTTCTTGATGTGGGTATAGCAT